>JBBPQE010000024.1:0-110256 GCA_038092335.1 Boletus vinaceobasis
TACAGCGGGGGTTTGCCGGTCAGGCCTTCAGGTCAGGTCCATCATCCATCGACCCGGGTCGCGCCGTCCGTCGCTGCCGAGACACGGCGCAAGGTGGCGTTATGCGACGGGTTGGGGTCCCTACAACCCCCGAGTCAAGCCTCAATGCGCCCCCCCAACGCGCGAACGCACGTGGGCCCTCCGTTCACTTTTTCAATAGAGCGGCTCGACAATAACGCATCGTAACGCACTCCAGATTTCAAGAATCAGAGGTACCGAGGCCCCGATGCAACACAACTTACTGTAAACTTCAAGGAGACCACTCACTCGCGATCGATGTTCCGATATGCGCCGCACCCGCGATGAATCGGGCCCGATATGATGGTGACAATGGTGCCTGGACTGGAAAAACATTGTCGACGACAGGGTGCGTGCATGGATCTCCCGTGCAATGGCGCGAGTCGTCATAAATCCAAAACGCCATCATTTGTTGATCGACGGGGCCGGGACGCGGCGGGACCACCAAGACCGTCAGCAGCGATACTAGCTAGACGACATAGAGACATACCGTCACTACTTATCATGATAGCAACATTGGCAGGATCTAGCCATCGACAAAGTCCCTTGAACTATTGAAGTCGCCAACAGCCTTCACCAATCCGGCCCTCCAAGGCGGCGCGGTTGTAAAGGGAAACCAGAAATCGTTGGCAATGATAGATGTGGATGAGAGTTTCCAGTCAAAAAGTTTACCCTGCGTGTGACACGGTTTTCGAGCTTTGTGAGATCACGCTACTAATGGGATTATCCCAGCGCGTTGCGATGACGTGATCGGACTGTCGACACCTCGATCACATCAAAGTATCAAAGGTAGATGCAGGGCGAGGAGATCCTGCTCAGATAGAAGGGGCGGTTGAATACATAACACCTTCAAACATGGTGTAGGAAAGGTCAACAAATCAACGTCGTTCATCCATTACAATAAAGAGTAGGATCATGATAACATTACCTATGAAAACACCACAAACAATTCCACATGCCTTCGCGTTCGCTCACAACCGGTATACGGTGACCCTTCCTGAACTTGACCCCAGTGCGATCAAACCCCGCGCCTCGTCATAGTCCAAACATGACCAGCTGTCCCCGTCGTTTTCAAGAACGACCTTGACGTGCGCTTCAAACGACCCTTGATTCAGTAAGCCGGGAAAGAGGGCGACGACGAGCGTCTCGGGCGGCGTCGTCACAGGGATATGCTCCATGAAGCTATCGTCGGTGATCAAACCGACCGCGGCCCAGTCTGAGGGCTGGACCCAGACTGCTGTTCCGTGGGATCCAAGGACCATGTCGCTACAACGGAGTGGGCCCCGGTGGTGAGAGGAGAGGCTGCAGATCAGATTGAACGGGAATGAAAGGGGTTCGTGTTCGACCGAAGGGGTCTCGTGGGAGGCATGCGGAGTATGATCGAAGTCAGTGCTCAACGTCATGAACTGAAATTGTTCCGTCGGTCTCCACGGGTCGTCTCCCTTATTGCGAACAAGCAACGACAACGGAGGTTGGGAGGCACTAACAGGGTAAAATGGCGCAGAAGGTCTCAACGCCAGCGACACGCCGTCGACCCAACCAAATAATTTGAAACCGCGAGGTAGAACGATGTTAAGATCAGCGCCTGGCAACATCATGCAGGGCTCTTCAAAAATGCAGATGGAACGAGCCCTCACGACGAAGATGCTCCCATGGGCAGAAACAACGTGTAATGGTTTGTCCTGCGCATGACTGAGTGCATGATGACCAATAATGTGCAGACGAGTTTCATCACCTGCCATGTATCGGGACTCTTTAGCAACGCTTGTTCTTGTGTCTTCCAATTCAATATCAATGTTTCAGAGTCATGGTCGCACAAGGCGATGAAATCCCCGTTCAGAGCGATTGGTTTGCTGGACGTGTCCAACGTCTTACGGGGTTCGATTGTTATACCAAGCGCACCGTCTCCAGAGATGGTGAGAATCTCGACAGTCATGTAACTAGACGTGACTCAGCGGAGATGCCAAGCCCCGAGGATATGTCAATACAAACCCATCTCTGTGCACAGCAACAGCGATCGCTGCATCCGACTGGTCATCCGCATTGACAACAAGGCTATTAAACAGTGCTTTCCCGGGACTCCATTGCGCAACCACCTGAAGAGTATCGCAATCCCTGACATGCAGGGTCCTCCAGATGACGAGGGAAGTCGTGATAATCCAGCACCGCCCACGGTGAGAAAGGAACTTTATCTCTTCTATAGCCCCGCCTTTGCTAGGGGAGGAGATGGCGTGATGAAGCGTCGTCGTAGGGGATCGCCAGTTGAGACCGAGTTTGTAAGCGTGCAACGTCTGTCGTTCGAGATACTTGGTAGAGAGCGACGCCAGAGGACGCTTTGGGAATGGGATACCATTTCCGAGGATCTCGTTCGTGCAGGCAGTCTTCCAAACTGCATGTTCCTCAGATACGAGATAAAGTCGTCGGGATGCCTATCGAGTGGAAAAATGAGGGTCTTGAAAAACCCGATGAGATATGTTCAATCCCACCTGTCGAAGGAGGAGGATCTCGGGGATGGAGAGCGTAATAAAGATGCAGATGAGGATGTCGTGATTCAGTGCATCCAGAGAAACCGACATCTATTCGTAGTACAGGAAGGACGTTGGTGGTGGCAATTGCCAAGAGACGAGTATACCCCCAGAAAAGGCAAGTACAGATTGTAGTCTCGTATCTCCAACACCGACAATTCGAATGGCCCCGAAGGAACCAACAAGACACCAACTTTCTTCCCGACTTCAATACCAGTCCCATGTTCCTGCATTCTTGCAAAAATTACAGAACAAAGTCAAGGGCATAACGTCTGAAGATGACGACGACGAACCACAGTACTACGACGATGGGTCGGGCAGACCTCCCATCCCCGTTCGCCCGGCCATCCCAGAGCGTCCAAGCGATGATCCCGGAAGTGCTGACGAGGACGAGAAGGACGAGAAACCACAGGTGGTCGTGTTGAAGGCCGGGAAACATCTCACGGAACGAGAGGCAGAGAACGAAAGACGGAAAGGTTTTGTTATTATGTGTATCGTTTTCTTTTGGCTGCGCTCATATGTTCTTGAAATAGGGCAAGGGTTCCCTCCTCTCCCTACTTCTGACGACGAGTCGACAAAACAGGACAGCAAAAAGCAGCCTTCGACAAGTGTTACCAAGTCGAAGCAGGCTGCACCCAGTCTGTCCTTTTCATCTTCAAACGCAAAATCAGGCACGAGCTCTAATAAGCTCAAGCGGAGAATCGTCACGGAGGAAGTGGACAGTAGTAGCGATGGTGGTAGAGTTAAAAAGGCACCAAAAAAGAAATCTAAGCGAGAGGGAAAGAGCTTGCTATCATTTGGAGAGGATGTTTAAATTCGAGGTGGCCGTTGGGCCGTACAACGTTGATATCCTCATTCTCATAGGTCAGTACTTCAGTTCAGTCCTGCTGCTTTTCGAAAATCTCCGATGAATCGACCAGGGAACTGAGGTGACAAAGACCCGCGTCGTTTAAGTGACAGTATGCCCGCACCCCGTCGACGGCCTACTGAGTGGACAGTTACCCCTACGTGTCGTAGACACTCCTATCTGGCAGTAATTTCCCGTTTGTCGACATGCGACATGTCCAGGGTTGTCACCCTGTGGTCCATTCATTGCTTATTACGTCCACTCATTACCAGCGACTTCATGTGCACATGCCATTGCTATCAAACAACCAGCACGTTTCCTTTCCTTACCGACTCCTTATCATGCAGCCCTGGTCTGTTCTTCACATTCCGCTGCATATCTAGAACAATTGCATTACGTGCTTACACGGCGTTCTATTTCGTTCCGCTGGACAACCCGCCAGAGGAACATTACTCACCAACTCGCGGAAATGGCAGCTGGCTATGCTCAATGTCACAGGCGTCGTGGTCGCCTCGCTCATGGGTCTTACCATTTGCAAGGTCAGTGTGTATGGCAGCCGAATTTCGAACTCAGAACTAACGGTAGAAGATAGCGGGGTGGAATCTTGGAACAGGAGGGGGTGAGTGCACGCAACCCTGCACGCTCTTTGCATCCTACTCGTCGTCAGCCTGCGCCACGAATCGAAGCACCCCACACACCTGAAAGATCCATTGATACATACCTCATATCACACTCCTGTCGTGACTATCCTCTTGCAATTTCATTGGTACATGTGTCCCCCTGTAGGACGTCGACGTCGTGTTTGCGCTGGGGTACTCGTGCTACTGTTATTTGATTCTACACGCGGGACTCGGCACTGAATGCTTCGACATATACATTATCTTGCACGTTGCACAAGCCTCATGCAAGTGTGATGATCCGAGCGACACGAGCGACCCAAGGTTTGTGTGTCAATGCCCAGCGTGTTACTCACATGCAGTTCATGTATCTTGGAGAAGATGCCAAGCCAGAGGGAATCTACATAACATGCGCTGAAGAACGAAGGTTTGATTCATGAAGGTCACGATGGCTGCTGCCTCGGAGACGAAAAATGCCCGCATGTGTGAAAACGAACAGATCGGGCATATTCGCCTGACGGTAATAAAATTCTGAGGTGCCGGTGAACAACGACCCTGTGTCCGATTCATTGCTCGGACTTTCATTCTATAGTGGTGGTGATGGTTGAGTAACTTGGTGTACACGTCACAAGCCTCTGCTGTGACATTAGAATTACGAAGAGAACTACTCATCTGCCAATATGACGACGTTCTTTCCGATGAACGCACCGTTCAGAAACTTTCGGATGCGAATTCGGCCCCTTCGTCGCATTTTCCCTGTATACCGACTCTTTCGATGCGAGGAGAGCGGGTACCTCTCTGTCGAAAACTTCCAAGTATTTTGGGAAGGAGTTGATGATGAATCTGTTTATTGAAACTTCTGCGACAGTGTTCACCACGTTTTGTCGAGCCTACGAGTCCCGATCCCTCCATGATAGGGTCACGGTCGAAAGATTCATGTGAACATTGAACGACCGGCTAGAAATGCCTTAACCGCACGACCGTACATACTAGAGACCATCCCGCATTCCTGCAAAGACATGAGCGCACATAGATCAAAATGGGGGTTACCAGACTAATGACGAATCGGGCGTGTTTCGCAGCTGCGTTCAGTGCGTCTCCCATCGTTTCACTACCCGTTTTACTCCAGTGGCTGTCTCTTGGCCGTATAGTGTTTGGGTCCATACATGTCAATTGGGCTTTTTTTTTTTGCCAAGACCTTAGATATCCTGTAATTGAGCGCCACGTCAGCACCGAGGTCTTTCATGAATTGGACCTTGTCATCCGAAGTAGCAGATGGAATGACTTTCTGTCCATCCCGCTTTGCGAGCCGAATCACGACACTGTAAAACGACTCCATCACCCATTCATTCACAGAGGACCATGAGAAAAAGGACTAACGAGCCAACCGCACCAGCCCCGCTCGCGACGAACTCCCTGTGAAACGTCGAGTGGGCTGGGCTGGCAAGAGACATCCTGAACAATTTCACTTCCCTCGCACGTGCATATTCCTTGCAGGGGTAATATCTGGGCATGCCTTGGAAGCATTAACAAACACTTTCGAACGACGGCGGGTGAACGTAATCCAGCGACCCCAAGAATGACACTGCAAGGGAGGTTTTGTTTGTTGACTATCTTGCTAAAGGATTCCGTATGTGATGCGCCAAGTATTTCTCCCATGCTATCTCAGGGTCAGCAGAAACGTGGGGACCAGCCCTTGCACGCACGGCAATTTCCGTGGAGGGGATTCTCGGGGCGCACAACGACCGGAGTTCCGGATTTTATAGACAAGGAATCGAGCTATGCGAGGAGACACTGTCGACAGGAATGCTAATCTATCCGTATTACGGGGTAAATCAGCCTGGTCTATGAAATATGCTGAGGAGACGAACTTATAGGAAAGTTTGGTGTCATCGTGGCCAGCACACCGGGCACCAACGACAATCCTGAGCGGGACTCGTGCCCATTCAAAGAGACACGAGTCAATTGTCTGACTGCCATCCAACGTAGTTGTCTCGTCCAGAGTGGGGATGCCTATGTTACGCGACAAGCTCGGACGTACATTCTTCTAGTGACTGCATTGCGCTCACCTCTACAGAATTCCTTCAAGAGAGTGACACGCTTGTTGGAGATAGGGTCAACTGTTCATGATTATCTGTTACTGGGAGGAACCTGCGATAAGTTTTCAGTCAGTCAAAGTGGGAAATTCGCAGAATCCAAACCTCGATGTTCGAAGTCAACCGAACCGTAATAATTTGAAGCGACCATGTTGGCCAGCCAGTCAGCACAGACATCAATGATAGGACCAACAGTAAACGCGCGGCTATGTAGACTTAGCCGTTGGCTAGCAGTGGATTTTGTATGCAGAGCTGGCTGTCATAAAGCTCTATACCATCGTGCGACATGCATTGCGCACTCCGACGATCGGTTTGCACAATTCAGGACGCTGTTGGAGTAGGCTCGCGTATGACGGATGTGAGAACACCTAAAAAAACAGTTGAGTCCGCTGCGAAGTTCATGTGAACGTTGAATCGTTTCAAGCCACAGGAAAGTTAGGACAAGATAGCTGTGAGTTATTCAAGTTGGATAGACTCGGAGCGTGAGGCACAGAATATTCACCTTTCGGGTCCAAGAGCCGGCTGCCCTACCAGTACCAATCCCAATGGAACTTCGGAAGGTGGTTACTCCTGCAACGTCCTGCACCGGCAAGCGCCTGTCGTAGAATTCGTCTTGCTAGTTTGAACGGAAACGACACCGCGTTTACTGCCAATCTAGCAAGGCAAATTCTCTTCCTTCCGAGACGTTCATGAAGAAAGCAACGTTTGAAAACCCTATCACTTACCGCGGCTCCGCCTCAAGAGTCTTCCTCCTCATCTGCTTCCCCATTGACGACTTCCAATTCCAGACCCTGAGAGTTGTTTCAAGTGTTTACGCCTTATAATCCCAACCTGGGCCAGGGTGACTTTTGATCGTTCGGTCCCTCTTGATCATCTTTGGTCTCAATTCTCACCAAACATTCCAGCTGTTACCGGTTCCTGATTGTACCTATCTGGCCGTTTACATGGCCTCTGACGCATATCTATCCAAAAGTATAAGATATTCAGAAAGTCTGGAAATTGGACTGTTTGGGGGTCGGCATGGGGGGTAGTATGGGGGTACGCCTTCGGCAAGCATGCCGCAGCTTGTCGGAGCTTAAACACAACACTCCGCATGCCACCGTGTCAGCCACTGGCTTGCACTGTATACCAAGTGCGAGAGACTCGTTCGAGTTTCGTCGCCTTCAACTCACAGGAGCAACGGTACGGCAAGCGCACAATTGCGCACACTGCACCCTCACCTTGTCACCTCTCCTGAGATGTGGAAATGCAACGACACAACGCGCGTGATTGCGCACGTTGTGTCACTGCATCTCTCGTTCTCTGACCCTGGCCCTGTCCTCACTTGTCCTTACTCTCTCCTCGCCCTTGCCCTCTCCCAGGCTCACCCTCGGCTGATGACAACAGCGAGGAACGATGCAACGTGCGCAATCGCACATTGTGTTGTTCCTCGTTCACCGTCTCGCCCTCGCCCTTGGCCAACGACGACGACAAGGAACGTTGCACGTTGCACTCACCCTCATCCTCACCCTCACCTCGCCCTTGGATGGCCAACGATGATGAACGACGCAACGCGCGATCGCCGTCGTTCATCTTCTGAAAACGAGCTCGATCTGTATGAGCGTGTAGTATGAATGGTAGTGGCACTATGCTCTATCCAAGTCGAGTCTACTTCAAATCGATAAGTTGCCGACTTAGTATCTGTAACGGTGTCATGTGTCTAAGCTCGTGACTCACCGTGACTTGTTTTCTTAGCGTTAGTGCCGATTCAACTCGACACCGATGTTTCACAAAGGTACGACTAACTATAGCGACCGATACTACTACTATAAAGCTAGGATGAACTAGAGTACTTCCCCAGTTCTTTCTGTCTACGAATATAGGGCTTAATTCGCTCTTTCGTGATAAGTTTGAATTCTTCGTTGTGAAGTCGTCGCGCCTCTTTCGAGAGTCTGACGCTTCAGTATCACACGCCAACGTCCAACGCCCTTCGGTGTCTCATTCTCCTCCCGTCCGCTTCTCCCATTACCGCCATGGGCAACTCTGGAAACGCACAACGCCAAGCCAATATTTCGTCAAAGCATTCAGCACGAGACCAGGCGCTCGCCTTGGCTTCTCCGTATGATCGCGGCACTCACGACCCCTTTCTGCACGCGACAGGTAGAAATCAACACATCAGCCGTTGTATGAACAGATTGGTAACCTGATGATTTTTTTTTTCTTAGCTATGGAGATCGTCGAACACATTGCTACTGGTAGATGGACGGCGTCGCAAGTTCTTGACGCATACATGGCCCGCGCAGTGGTCTCTCAATCGAAGACGAACTGCATCACCGAAGGTCTGTCTGAGGCGAATAAGTCTAGTTTGGGGTGCCAATTATTCGTTTGTCTGTCCTAGTCCTATTTGAAGACGCAAAGGAGCAGGCGAAGGAGCTTGACGAAGAGTTTTCCCGCACGGGCAAGCTGCGAGGTCCCCTCCATGGTGTTCCAATGAGTTTTAAAGATCAATGTACGCACCTTTATGGGGTTCAGTTCACTCACATACTCAATGTATGCGTAGACGAGGTCGCAGGTTATGACGCAACCATCGGTTTCACGCATTGGGCTAACAAACCATCCACCAAGGACGCCTTCGTAAGTCTGCTATTAGTGCTGGTGTCCTTTTGTTACACTCATCCTCCCACAAGCTCGTCGCTCAGTGCAGAAAGGCAGGAGCCATCATCATTGTCAAAACCAATGTGCCTCAAACGATGTTCGCGTTCGAGTGCTCCAATGCACTCTGGGGCCGAACTACCAACCCGTGGGGTGACAAATATACTTGTGGAGGCAGTTCTGGAGGAGGTTTGCTTTTCGTGCTCTGGATATAGCGTGACGGTGCAACTGATTGACGCGCATATATGCAGAAGCTGCCCTGTTAGCAATGGATGGGACCGCACTCGGCGTTGGCTCAGACATTGGGGGTAGTCTGCGTATACCCGCTTCATACTGTGGCATCTACTCTTTCAAACCTTCATCTGACCGAGTGAGCAGTGATGGCACAAAGGGTACGGATGGAAATTCTGATCGGTATGCACAAGTCATGACTAATGCTCGGCTTCAACAAGGTTGCAGCCCTGGGTACGAGGCAATTCGGGTATCATATGGACCGATGGGGAGGTATGAATCCTCCTATTGAATCTGGTCAGCCTTGCCCACCGAGATGATAGGTCAGTCAGGGACTGCGAGCTATTTTGTCGCATTGTGTTCGGTGAACAAGATGGCGCCCATCAAACTGTTCCGGTACCATTCCGTCCTGTTGAATTGCCCAGCAAGCTTAAATTTGGGTACTATCTCTCAGGCAAGTTGCTTTGCACTTGTCACTACACCTAGAGCTCTATGATGGTCCTACATGCAAACAGATACAATGGTGCAATCTTCCCCCGCGAATGTCCGAGCTGTCCAGGAGACGATCAACGCCTTGAGGTCGCAAGGACATGAATGTGTCGAGTTCCTACCTTCATTGAGTATGTTCATCGCTTGGTTTTCCGAGGCGTACTCATGATCTGGGCTGAGTAGGCAAGGAGGCGATGAGCACTTTCGTCGGACTTACTACTGCTGACGGCTACCGGACAATGCTTTCAACAATCGAGTCTGATCCTAAGGTACGAGTCACTTATTTAAATCAGAATATGACTCCTTTTTTAAACATGTATTCCACAGGAGGCAAGCTTGTTCCTCTCGACTCTAGGTCCAAAACTTCCAGGTCAGTAATGATTATAGGTCAGCCTCAGGAGGTCGCATAGCTCACCCGCCATCTACCCACGAAGGCTTTGTGCGCAACTTGATTGCTTGGGCAGCTAGTACATTCTTCAGAGACCAAGTTTTCCGTGATCTCTTTTTACAATCACGTTCAAAGTCTGTATCTGAATTCATGAAGTACACTGATCGGCGCAACAAAGTTATCAAGGCATGGTATAAAGAGGTGCGTATGAGTGGTGCCTCGCGAGCCTATCCTGATAATTCTCTCCAAATAGGTTTGGGATGAGCACAACTTCGATGCCATCATCGCGCCAGTCCAGTCACTACCCACCATTCCCCACGGGTGAGGATCCATCGTCTCTTGTGTGTGGGTTACATGCGAAAGACTCACGTACACGTTCCCCATTACCCAGTGGCTGTGCGATGCTGTCTCCTCTTGCCGCGTGTACTATCCTCTACAACGTCGTCGACTCACCTGTGGGCGTTGTCCCTGTCACACGCGTCGACCCCAAGCAGGATACGCTCCCGACCGACTTCGTCCCAGGTGCGGCAGGCACCTCCAGCATCCTTGAGAAACAGATGTACGTGGACCAGGCGCCAGTGTACGACCCGGTGGCGATGACGGGTATCCCGGTGGGCGTGCAAATCGTGGGTAAAAAGTGGGAGGATGAGAAGGTGTTGGAGATGATGAAGGTCGTGGACGGCGCGCTCGGGACGACGCGGGGCTTTGGTCCAGGAAGCTGGAAAGGGCAATAGCGTGGGAAGGATCGGAAGTGTGTAGATGATGATGATGATGGTGGTGGTGGTGGATGCAGCCTTTCCTTTCTCTCTCTCATGGACTTGAGTTGGCCCAAAGTCGATCACCGAAATGGGGCGCCTCTTGACGCACAATGGTACCGTAGAAGGGCACTTTTCGTCAGTCGGCGGTGTACACATGTACTTTATGAGATTGATCCAAACCAGTGAGTTGCCACTAAGTATACAATGCGGGTATCACCCCATGATCCATGATCCAAGCAAAAACGGCCCAGCGAGGACGACAAGCGTCAGACACGCCCGGGATTGCCTCCTCGACCGATGGGCAGAAGTTAATTAAAGGGAAAAGAAAAAGAAAAGGGGGAAAGCACTCGAGGAGAGAAATACGATGCAACGTTTAGCATGAGCGACACTGAAAATGACACTAGGAATGCGAGGCAAGAAAACAAGGGGAAAAAAAGCATGTGCAAGGTTCGAGAGCGGACAGTCGAGGGACAACGATCCGATTGCTTAGGACGAGACGAAAGTGCGATCACGGGTCGAGACAGAAAGACAAGATTGGTGAGAGGAGACGAGACGACGGTCGATGAAGAGGAGAACAAAACGAGAGAGCAGTGCACGGAACGACAAGGGGCAACGAAAGCAGACATGTCATGTAGCACGTCGAGCGGTTCACGACAGCTGTGGTTGCGCCACCGACCGAAACGTCACCCATAAAGAGCGATTTAGACGTCAGTGCCTGCGGATCATCACCATCGTCAACAAGTCTGATGCGAGTGGTTATATGCGGCAAGGGAGGTGCTCACCTTGTTAAGGAAGGGGCGCACCTCGATCAATGATCAACGTTCAACATCCTTGTCGTCTAGCTCCTGGATTGGGCATTATTCCACGTCCGCGACGACCCCGACGACGACGATTCTGAAGACGAGCGTGCGCCATCGCCATGGGATTGTTCTTGAGATTCAGGGTACGGCTTCACGCGCCGGGCAGCCGGTAGGCCCCCTGGGTCTACAACATACTCGATACCCGACCGCGGGGGAAACTGAGAAATGTGGGCAGTTTGGTCATACGAAGCTACATGCTGAAGTTGCGTGCGAGCGACCGTCGACGTCGTCGGCGCCATCGCCATCGCCGAGGGCGACATGGGGGGAAACGGAGCCGGGGCAGCTGGCATCGGTCGAGTCTGAGGATAAGTGGGAAAAGAACTCTGGCCGAACGACGGTTGGGCGAATCGGACCAGAGGCTGTCCAAGTGCACCTGTGTCTTGTCCCGCAACCACGGGAAGTGGACCTTGTTGGTATCGAGGGGACTGCGAGGGGTACGGACTCCCTCGACCAGCTCGTCGAGTTACAGAGCGAGGGCGGCCTTCTCCGACCATGTGACCTTCGCTTCGTAGTTCGGGATCAATATGGACATCTTCGACAGGTGTGGCAGAAGGACTTGGGCGGTCCTCGTCCATCTCAGATGCCCCTTCATCCTCGTCTTCCGAAGCGATCATCCTGTTCTTAGGTCTGCGTCTCCTGGGACGTTTGTAACCCTCCCCCCCGGAAACGTCCAATGTCCAGTAGCTTCCTTTCCCAGGTTCCGTAATTGGACGCGGAACGTGTTTGAATACCTTGTTCAACGACAGATTATGTCGGATCGAATTCTGTCCATACCCCAACGTTAACACTCAACCAGGCAGAAAGACGCTACCAAGAACACAAATCACACCTTCCAAGCTTTTTCGTTCTTGTGGTCCCGAAACCATTGAAATCGGTTTTCGAGTTCTGTGTATATCTCCTGGAGCGTCAGTTGTTGGTTGGGGCTGCCGTAGATGGCCAGCTTAACGAGCATCGGTAAAGGTGTTGATGGTTTTTCTCCTGAAGCAGGGTCGGGCAATGAGTGGAGACCGACACACTCACGGTCTGAAAGTCCCAGCTGTCGACGTAAGTAAGGACCAGCGTCGAGAAAAGGAGACCGAGTGTCGTCGGTGACGGGAGTGGGCGACACAGAGAACGTGGAAACATTCGTAGGCCGATTGGATGAAGAAGAACCTTGTGAAGAGGTTGTGGGGTAGTCCACTTGAGATGGTATGATGGCCTGTGCATTGGCATCGTCAAACATCTCAGGCGAGAGTAAGCCATCCGTCGAGTAGCCTTGGGGGGTAGGATAATAGGATCCAGCAGTATTCGAAGGTTGCTCGTCATATCGGACGTGTTCCGAGTCAGGACGATGCAATTCGTGATAAGCCGGGTAGTGCTGCGAATTTGTGGTGTGACGAGGTGATAGAGGAACCTGGGCGTACGTAGGCTCTACAAGATAACCATGGGAAAGTCGCTGACTAGAGGCGGAAGAGGAAGAGGAATTGCTCCAATTGCTTTCAACGCTGTGGTGTGAGTCCGAGGGACTGGTACCGCCCTCGTATGGATATTGCTGCAAAGAAGCGGAACAACGAGTTAGAAATCAATGAAATGAAAACAAGGCTTACATGTTGAATGTCATGATTTAGTGGGATATAAACATTGCCAACTCTCGGATCCAATGCGGAGTAGGCCTGTAGCTCCGCCTGGGTAACCCTCGGTGGCACATATGGAGCATCATCAAATTCTGGGTTGTGCAGAACGTGATCAGGGATTCTTGAAGAGCTGAATTGGGCCACGTTGGAGAGCCCTGAGTGCTGTTCGCCGCTTCTGCCGGGGGTGGTGACACCGGGATTGGCGGCGATGTCGGCGTGGCCGTCCGAAGGGTTATGCGGGTGCGCGGGGATGTTGAACGGGCTTTGGGGAAGTAGTGTGAGAGAATTTAGGGATGCAGGAGCCGCAGATCTCCACGGTGTCGGCGAGCCACCACCAGACATGATAACTTTGTGGTTTCATTGTTTGAAAAATAATTAGTGGACCCACAGGACCAAATAGGTGAACAACACGAGTTAAGCCGTGACGTCGAGTACGTCCCATCCGTTCGGTCCCGTGATATGTTTGTGGAAGCAACGCACGTGGTGATGATAAGATAAAAGAGGTGAGGTAAGCAAAGGTTGAATCGGTAACCTCCGAGGGGTCATACACACATACCGGTAGGTCTGTACACCAAGGGAGAGACGGATGCTAGGAATGAATCTGGGAGGAACATGCAAGCGTAGGGAGCTTTGTGGGTGCCCCCTTGCTTTCTCCTGGTGGGCGGCCCCGCCTTTTATGTTCGTATGGCATCCGTGACATGCGGCTGCTTGTCACTCCTCGAAATTACCCAACAAGGCTAAAAGTGCAGAGATGCTGTACGAGTGGATTGCCTCGATTGTCTCTGAACATGGACCCTTGTGCGAAATGCGTATGTCAGCTCCCTCAGACTGACGGCGCTTCATTGCTCCTACCGTGGGGACTTGAAAAGATACCAACCTGGGTAACTTTTGGTGTGTGGGGTTCCTCTTACCCAATGAAGCAATTCAGCAGGATTGCGTCGGACGTACCTTTCAAAATTACTCGTTATGGAGCGTCGGGGATTTCCTTTCCGGTAGGCCCGACTCGGTTATGCGCTGGAACGCCCCAGGTGTCGGGTCACCGTATCACCTAGGACAGAGCGTTCAGCAACACCACAATGCGCCTCGTCCGAGGTGGAACCACCCATCCGACTTGGTGTCAACATTCGGTGGGCGGGGGGGATCTGTGGGCACCGATGGGTGAGTTTATGCGCCGATAGTGGGTGCGTGACTGCGTGTGTTCGAGGTCGCGAATCGCTGTCTTGGAAAAATTAATTTGGGAAGCATAGTGTTGAGACGCGGCGTTTGCCGGCCCTTGTCAGTCAACTGCTCGAGTCCCAAGAAAGACCCGACTTCTCGTATATTTCTCTGCCGCGAGTTCAAGACACGGACATCATACGGAGGTTCTCTCGCCAAGTTCAAGACGCTTCTGTTAAGCAAACACGATCCTTACACGTCCCAGTGTCGCACCCGGGCCATCGTAACCAGCGGCGCTGCAACGTGGGTCCACCTACCGCCATGAAACATGCGCTCCATGTATCCCATGGATTAACATCACCGCATACATGGTATTGCGTGCTCCCTTTCCCCACGGGCAGGCTCGTGTTGAAGTGAAGATCAACATGGCGGTCGGGAGCGACAGGGACATGGCTACGCATCTTTCACACTGACATTCTGAATTTGATTGAATAATAACCTTCTGACCGTGGCTGCGTCATACACAAAGTGGGGAATATGTCAGTTGGCGTAAACGCGTTCGGACGTCGATAATACACTGGAATCCGGACTGGCAACAACCCCGCCCATCTTGTCTCTGTATACCAACATCACGAGGCAGTTTCAAGATGCAACGGTCGCATTTCCCAATCCCGAGGTTCGAGCCCTGGGCGATGGTGGACAGCTACGCGCCAACACGCTTTCGAATGTGCGTCCTACGTCACTGAGCCATACTCTGCAGGGTCGTTTGCTCTTGATTTAGGCTATGCTGTTTTATCCTGCAAATATTGTTCGTCTAAGTGATACATTCCACGCGGAAGCCTCCCAGGTGAAGGAATACCATGGTCTTCAATAAATTTGCTGTTGACCACCCGATTACAGCAGCTCGTGCCCAGGCCAGATGGGATGCAACCGGGAAAAATGACGCCGAGGGCATTAGGTTCCGTGAGAGCGTCAACTCCATACATTTACAAACATGATAAAATCTAGTCCGTTCTAGGCGCTTTTTAAAGATCTAGTCGATAAGATATCGTTAAGGAGGTTGTGGAGAACACCAACATACATCACACTCACCCACCTCGACCGCACTGCTGATTTAGTTTGTTTCGACTGTCATATCAGCAGAACTCGACATCGTAGCTAGTTGATCCCGCATCCTAATAGGCAACACCACTGTGGCTGATTTCGCACGCCGCCTTCCATGGTGAATGATGGTGGTAATGAGTGGTAGGACGCTCAATAAAATGACCACGACTGCAAGAGCGGGTGGATGGACATCAAAGACAAGCTCGACGCCAGCCATGCAGGATGTACCGAGGAGGGGTACAGCATGGAGAAAGCTCGACAGAACAGGGTAATTCTGAGGGGAGCATAAGATCACACAGAGAAAGGAACACATAGAAGAGAGTACCCACCTGGAGGAAACAAGTGTCGACAGCCAGACGAAGACTGATGGTACAAATGAGAAGCGCCAGCACCACCGGGTGTAACACTTTAGATCCCGATAAAGCAAGGACGCTGTGCGAGAAACATGTGTCGACGACGCGCCGATATCCACCGACTCAAGAAAGACTCACGCGAGGAGCATCATGAGCTGTGGAACCAGAATTTATCTCAGTCAAAGGTGGAGCACAGAATACAAAATGCATACCGAGTTCAATGAGAATTTTCGCAAGTCCTCTGGCTCTGTTGTGAGCTCAGAAAGTAACGGATGTTGCAGTCCTGTGTTGGTTTGTTGAGAGCAGCGCAACCTGAAAAAGGAACAGAGGATGCAGAATGACATGATGAGATGTGGACAGTGATGGTCCTCGAAGGGAGGGTTCAACCCTTGATCTGGGGCTGGTAAACCACATCGTCCGCCTTATATGCAGACCTGCGGACGGGTTAAAGGGTAGAACGGAAGGATGGGCCTGTCATTAGCTTTGTATGTAACGCTGAGCGGGACTGCCATGGCGCTCCCGTCCCGACAATGAGGACGACGCTGTGTGAAACCGTGGTTTGTCATGGTCTCCAGCACTCTAACTTAGAGTCGGACGTTCCCAGGATGTCAGCTGTGACGCCGAGTTGGGCCGTAACATCCCTCCTGGGGAGGACGAACTCCACCACATATACTATGCGTGTTGGCTGTGCATTACCATACCTCGGTGAAACATGCAGCCCCCACACACAAGGCGGATGAGGCGGTTTACCAGCCCTGGATGAAAGTAATTGTGGTTCCAAGAGGGATCCTACACATTGCCATGTTACTATCGTCTGCTCCCTTGTTTGCATTTACTGGTCCAAGCCTTGAAAGAGGGGGTGTTCCTGTCCCAGGTTGGTCTGCCGGGAGTGGCACTGCAACCCACAAGCCTGAAGTAAGTAAACTACGTGGAATGAGATGGTAACCGTACTGCGGATTGTTAGTCTTTCCCTGCATGCCTTCGATCGAAGCTGATACACCGCAGTTTGACCGCAATTGTTGAACGTTCAGCATTAGCGCTCATTTCCCAAGTGACAGAGTCAGCGCGGAATGAGATTTGGAATGAGATGAAACTGCGGATCTGAGGGAGGGAGTAACAGACCGCTGCCTAGTCGTTCCCTGCACGCCTTCGATCGAAGCTGGTACACCGCAATTGTTCAGCGTTAGCACACGTTTACTGGCCCCCATATGACAAAGAGTTGACGACTTGATGCTGTATAGCGCATCTTGGCAGATCAGATGGAAAGGTGTACAGGGTCGGATGAAGGAGCTGGTTCGTTTATTGATTTTTTCCTCTTTCGTGTTTTGTTCCCCCAGCGCGGAAACTCCCAGAACGGCACAAGGACGTCCCCTCGCCTTCGTTGGCGTGGGAATAGCATATACTACTGACTTTGGGCCAGTTCCACTTCCACGGGCACTGGGGTGACGTCGTGGCTCTCTCGATATTAAGCTAGATGTATCTGAAAAATCAGTGAGTACTAACTTCAAACATTCCTCGATTGCCACAACGTTTCATGTCTCTCTGTCCTGATTAACCAAAGTGCGGATATGGAACCCCCTCGGATAGCGTCCACGATGAGCAGATTGTTCCATTGGCAATAGGTTTTACACTGCTTCCAAGTTCATTCCCTGAATTTCACAGTCACAACGGACCAAGGTTGAAACATTCACTGGCATGCATGACGCTCTCGTACACATATACGGTGTGGTGCTATCCCTGCGGTGGGTTACCATATCGGTACTTGCGAGTGGGCCTGTACCGAAATAGGTGCTCGCCCTCTTTTACCCCGCCGCTGATACCACCATGACCAGCGTTCCCTCCGCTACAATGTGGGGTTCACCTACTGCCACCAAACACGCGCTTTTGATCCATGGATTAACATCATCCTCGCATTCGTGGCACCGTGTAGCGTCCTCCTTGGCTGCTCAAGGTATGACTCGATCGCTTTTATCACTGGGTCACGGCGCTCGAAGATGCATCTTGTTATCAGGCTACTTGGTTACGGCTCCCAATCTCGTCGGGCACGGATCCAGAGTGTCAAGCGACTACCGCTTCAGTTCCATTGCGAAAGATCTCCAGCCATACCTCGAGGCAAGGAACTATTCCCTGGTCATTGGTCATTCTGTGGGCGCATCCACGGCCCTGAACCTCTTTGCACACCTTCCCTCGTCACACCCGACAGCGATCCTCCTCATCGATCCACCTATGGAACAAACGTCGGAGAAGCTCGACTTTCTGGTCGGCATTTTTACCGACTCTTGCATCGACATCAAACCAGCAGAAGCTCATGGGGTTGAAAATCCCCTGTGGACGCGCGAAGATACCATCTATAGGGAGCTGGGAACACGTCTGTGTTCCATCGAAGCCGTACACGGCATCTTTGGCGTAAGCAGCCGCCAGTGCTGTCCCATGTCTGGTTGACTTGTGCTGATGTTGATCTGCATTGGCTTACTCCCGACAGCAAAATCGACCATGGTACTTTTTCGAT
Source organism: Boletus vinaceobasis (assembly GCA_038092335.1). Classification (NCBI taxonomy): domain Eukaryota; kingdom Fungi; phylum Basidiomycota; class Agaricomycetes; order Boletales; family Boletaceae; genus Boletus; species Boletus vinaceobasis. The sequence goes on from JBBPQE010000024.1 coordinate 18,234, forward strand.
TACTTCAACGCCGTACCGGAGAAGTGGAAGGTGACGGTCGTGGTTGCAGATCCTGCGATCTATAAGCTCTGCACAGTCGAAGATATCCGTCCTTACCCTCACATTCGAGCTGTCATGGTTCCAGGCGCGGGACACTGGATCCAGTACGAGTTTCCTGAAGTCATAGTCGAGGCGGCATTAAAGAGGGTAGCTGAGTTGGATGCTGCTTAACACTATCGACGAGTGGAGCCAATTCGGGCTAACAAGTCTCCAGAGGTTTTCTAATATTGGTCAATGTTTCCAGTTTCGTTCATCGGCTATGTTGGTGCTCCACTGACCCTGCCTTCGTGTTCGTGACCTGGTTGTCGAAGAGGCACCCGATCGGAAGCCTTAAGATAGCCATCGTCGCGTCACCCGTGTAAATCAAGCTCGTTAAAATCACAACAGTCTCACACGTTCTAGTCTCCAATTGTCACACTACGAATGCAGTTGTTAGTTTCGAACAAGACCGGGGACAAAAAAACAGTCCAAGGGAACAGAGAATACGTGGAAATTCCCTCGTTTCTGAACAGACGTGATTACCCCAAGGGAATGGGAATAGCAGTAGCCGTGCTCGCGCTCCATCCCAGTTCGCCCGTCTTGCTCAAACGGCGCTGATCTCAGTTGTGTATATTGTTGGTAGAACTAGGGACGTTGATCAAGATGCTAGAAATGCATTCTGTGCGAAATTCGTGGTCCCTGTATCAATGTTAACATGTGAGCAGCATGGACGGCGCATCGCGAGAACTTGAGTGACGCCAAGACCGCAGAGGAGTGGGTATGTCTCTGCGTAGTTTTCCCAAGTCAGTGACCCCCCGCATTGCCATTCACATCCTTTAAAGGGTGTTACTGCTGCACCATCTCGCATAGATAACGACATGGGAAGGAAGTAGCTCCTCGACCGAGGTAGCTTTGGCCAGTGCTGAACCCACAAGAGAGAGGAAAACTCCGAGGGGGTAAGTATCCTTTCATCATGATCCGTTACCCCGGTACAATATGGGTTCGAGGTACCTCGTGCCATCTTTCCCAGACGAACACTTTATTGGATCAGAACCGAGCACCTGGGATGATCATCGCAGTGCTTACAGATTGAGCGCACCGATGTTGCTGTGGGGCAGTTGCCAGAAATCAGTTTGTTGATTGGGTGGGGTCCTGTACCTGAACGGGGTTACAACTCCAAGCCACGAGGTAGAAGGATAAGGAAGTTAAATACTTGAGTCGCGTTCCAACTATAAGCCACTGAAAATTGAAGCTTGTTGAATGCAGGGATCAGCTGAAAGGCCATATCGAAAGACACAAGGGATCGCACGCTTGAGTGCTCGACTCAGAGGTGCGATAAAGGGGAATGATACACACGTTTCGTGTGTTTTGGAGTTAGGACGGAACGTACATCAACAACCAAATTAGAATAGGGCACTGGGGAACATCGCGACTGCGACCAGGTGGGGATTGAAATATTGAGAGGCAATTCCCAAGGGCCAACTTCGAGTATTGCAAAGGGAATGCTTCTAGCGTAGCTAGTAGTAACTCTCTCCTTTCAGTGAATTTTCCACAATGGGCCAGCAAGAGGTTATACTCAAATGGAACATCGGAGTTTCTCCCCAGTCCACAAAAACTCGTGTCAGCAGAAGCGGAAGCTTGCTAGGATCAGGCTGGGTAAAGGGAACGCTAAAGTCTGAGCTTGTTAAACCCCGCCGCGCGGTGGACTTCCTGGAACGTACAAAAACGAGTTGCAGAGTGATCATGGAAAAATACGTGATAGGTGAGACCGAATCTCCTGTTCGTGGGTTCCGAATGTAGTCGTGAGCATAATCAATGATCCCGGCCACCAATGGCTATTACTGTCCCACACGGTGATGTAGCATTCACCACTAAAGACTGTATAACTCACAATCCACTAGTGATGGTCTCAAGCGTGGTTGATGTTCTTCTTGGCCGTAGTGCCTGATAGTACGAGCAGTGCTGAGGGCAGGTTACCTTGAGGCGTACCACGTTGCTGGCAATGCGGTTAATGAATCAAATGAACAGAACAGGCGTTCATGGCTGTTCGGAATGTTGAAAAACTGAGCTCCAGGACAGAACTTGGTGTTCATGACGTTTGTGAGGTAGATCTGGAGTCAAGGATTAAATCGTTCTCCGAACGCCACCTGATCTTGCCGACTATAACGCTCGGATCATGAATGCTTGATTGTAAATCGCCAGCTGGATGCGATTGCGATAATTCAGGCATGTTCCAAGTTTAAGGAATGTAGAATAGACGCTAGAGGCCAAGCAAGTGTGGTCGTGCGTCCCAAAATTCGCTGCCAATTATATCACAGTGCAAAATTTCTATTGTCATCCTCGGCTTTTCGCGTTTACGCGCATTCGGCGAGATTCGGACAATCTCGCGTTCTTGTGCTGTGATGGGTTCGGGTAGATCGCCAGTGCCCCGCGAGTCCCTGGATTCGCTGGCCTGGTAGACAACGGGAATCATTACAGACTGGGGCACCATGGTTTATGCGACCCTACCTTCTCACGAACCACCACGCTTCCTTTTCTGAATCGGGCCGAAATATCGTTATAATTGATCTTGAATCGCTCAAACAGCATCTCATGCTTTTGGCCAGAGACGGTACCCTGAAGCCAAGTCAGCCCAGATTCCTACATGACCATACGGTAGACATCACCTTCAGAGTGGCGTGTGCCTCGGTGGTAGTCAGTCCGTCTTGTTGAACGAGCGCCCAAAACACAGTGTTGTAGAGGTTATTTACGTGTGCTGTGATGCTGACACGCAGCTCAGCTCAGCACTGACGACAATGGAAATAGCAGGGAACATACTATCAGCTTGTCTCCAAGAAAAGTAGTCACGGATCGCATGGTCGTCGGGATACAGGATGATCCGGCCATCAAAAGAGGGCGGATAGCACAGCAACGTATCCGGAAAATATCGGGACCAATGGAATACATAACACGACGTGAAATAGGACGTGAGGGTGGATAATATTTTTGCGTGGCGGCGATTATACAGATTAGTGGATTTTCGGAGGAGAAAGCTGGTTGAGTGGGGGTGATTAGATCATTTGGAGGATGGGCGAGGTGCTTGCCTGAACTCGTCGGATTCACCGAAGGCGAGGACGATGTCTTTGAACTCGGCCATGAGGTCTTTGGCGGCATGATCCATGAGCTGTAGAGCACGCTCGTCGTTTGGTTTCGTGAATGCGTGTTCCTCGGAGAAGCTGGACGAGCGATGAGATCTCGCTTTTCTGTTCGGGTGATCACGTACCGATGAAAGGAGTGTCCATCTAGACGACAGACCAAGAAACAGCCCGGCAGGAGCGTGTCTGGGAGTTCAAAGTTGCGGACATGGGCATACTTTGAGTTGGCCATCAAGAAAGCGAGACGAACCGAAAAAGGCAAGCTGTGGCCATGACGGTGACTCTTCACAAACGATCACGGTGTGTCGAAACTCACACCACAACTTGACCGACTCCACTCCACACCAGCAGAAACACCTTCCACACCGTCCCTGCTCGTCCCCAATAATGAATAACCCAGCAGTCATATCCACTCCAAACTCGCCCTCGCCCTGCTCCTCCTACTTTAGACGGCGCACCATCGGGCGTGCTGCCTCGCCCCCAACGTGGGCCTGCTACGAGCAGATTCCCTACGACGACGACGACGACGACGACGACTATTCAGATAGCCAGTCCGAAGATGACTCTTGCACCGAGGATGCAGAGGACTACCACACCTCCCATGACCACGCCCTCGACCACGTTGTCCCTCCCGTAACCGCGTCTGACTCACAGGACGACACTCACGTCCAGAATATGGAGATCGATGAAGCCGATCGTCACACCCACACCCCTTCCCCCACTTCCAACGACGAGAAGAATATCGCTCAGCTCAAAAAAGACATCAAAGGAAAACAGCGCGCGGTTGATCCGGAGCCCGAAGCGACCAAGAGGCGCCATCGCAAGCGTGACCGTCGCGCGACCCACACCCTCCGCCCTATCCTGACCATTCAGAAGAGCCAGGGCTTCGTGTGGAACCAGGTTTGTCCTCGCTTGCTCATTTGCCCCTGAGAAGTCGTCGCTGAACGGCGCGTTACCTTTAACCAGGACCTCTTTGTCCCTCCTTATATCAAGGATCGATGTCAGTCCAGTCTTTCATGTTGTTCGGCTGCCTCGCATTCAATATTAATATTTGATGTCATTTTTCCCAACAGACGTTGCATCCACCTCTCCTCCTGGTTCTAGAGGTTTCGTCTCCAATTCTTGGTCCTCCACCACGTCTTCCATGACAGACTATGAGGTTGAGGTAGTAGAAATCCGAATACGGGATGGTGAACTGTACGACATTATCCCCTAAATCACACCCCCTTCCTCCCCTTCCCCACGATATGCAACTCGTTAATGATCCAAATACGGACCCCGTTTGGAATATACACATACAGAACCTTCTCTTCTCATATTTTCCTGTCTACGTCGTTGAACTCACACTTTCTCCCTCGTTACTTTCCCTCTATTCAGCCTCCTCTAGTTCCCGGCTTGTTACATATATACAACTTGGGAACTCGAGCCAGAACCTCTCCCAAGTACAGAGACCGGCTATTAGATAACAGAGCGAATGTATATACTGAAGAATGTTTCTCCTTTTTCGTACCCTAACCGTATCTATGAACAACATCTCCCCACTCAGTGCTCTCAGTCTCCGGCGATGGTCGCCATAAGTGCATCATCCACCTCTTTCATCCTCGCCATCTCCTTGAGCCTTTCTTGTTCTTGTTCGCGCACGATATCGTTGTCTCTCGTCACGCGATATGTCGGCTTCATGTAGGGCTTGTAGTCCAGGTGACGCTTGACGTAGAAGCACATGTATGCATTCGAGTTGAGGCAGGCACCCAAGTTGGAGGGCGTCACTCTATAATGAATGTGTCGAGAAAAGATGGGGAGGGTAAGGCGCATCATGTCGTCGTCAGTTCTTCCGTCGCCCCTACAACTCAACACTCACTTGTCATCGTCGAAGCGATACCACTGCGTAAGCCTGCGTCAGTTACTTGCTCGGGAATATCTCGAAAAAAAGGACCCACCTCGTCCCGAAACCGAGCAAAGTTGGTATAGTGTCCATTGTCCATCTGACCTTCGTGGTTGATCACCGCAAACAGGTCATACTCGTACATCGCATCTGGCCCTGGGTACCTATATACGCGTCGTGATCATCGGCAACCGCGATGAAAAAGCCGCAGAGCGACGGTCGGAAGACACCCACGTCGATCCGTCTCCGTCTTTGCCCGAGTGGTTCATCACGAGCGTCGTGTACGGTGCCATATTGAGCGATGCCGGAAACCGGACCGGCGTGTCGATCTTTTGCGGGACCGCTTTCGAGGTTGTCTTATGCTCGAAGCGCTGTGACATCCGTGCACATTTAACCCCAAACCAAGACTCCACGCATCCCATCAGACAGGTGACCGTACCTTGAATTGGAAGCTGAGCACGGGCGGCAACTTGCGTATGCTCAGGCGCTTGACCACTTCGTGCGCTTTCGTGCATTTACTGCAACTGTACTCTTTCGCGCCGAGTTTCTCGGGCTTGGTGAATCTAGCAGACAGAATGCGATCAGCATATCACTGGAGCATCCAAATCCATCCATGTACCTCCTCAAACACCCCGCCAATGTATTCTCCCCTCCACCGGCCTCCCCGGCCTTTCCCCTCAGTTCCAAACTGACATCCAACATGGGATCGACTGTGCTCGTCGTATTCCCACACCGCTCACACGTTACATCGCTCTGCAACTGTCCTGCAAACGTCTGGTGGATGATGCAGTTGCACGAGATATTCGTCGACCCGCGACACGTCCCATGAATTTGGTTGAGCAAAGTAATGAAAAACTCGTGGGCATCCTGTTGGGAGTAACCTGACATTTCCGCAGAGACTCTCCAAGTCGTGGCGAGGAATGACGTAGGTCCGAATGGCGTCTGATTCGAAGAGTATATCTGGGTACCGGTTAGAAAAAAAGGGGGGAGAATAGCAGTCAGATCCCATTTCCTGTGTCGCACGATGGGGTCTTTGGAAGAGCCACCTGAGATCGTTATTGAAAGGTCACTTACTTCTGAAAACAGGCTGTCCATCTCACAGCAGGTACAGGCCGTATGCTTGCACAACCTCGTGTTGTGCCTATCGCCGAGGAAATAATTTCGTAACAGTGGATTGTGGATGAAGCATTGGAGGATGACGTTGAGGAAACAGGTTTGTCCAAGGTTGAGCAAACCGCGGCGACCTTGGGTTGGGCTGGGCGTCGGCTATAACGAGAAGCGCCGAGGGACTTACCTTGGCAAGGGAGGGCAGTCGCCTCCTTGAGTACGGCAGACTCGCTCTCGTCCGGCATCCAAGGTTGATAAGGTTCTCTTGCCCTTTTCGCCACTGTGACCGACATGAAAATCACCGAGCCAGGAGGTCGTCCAACACATGCCTACCTTGAAACCGAGACATTTGCTCCTCGATCAAAATGACGGTCGATTGATACACCGCGTCGATAGCGACATCGTATATGAAATCATTGCAATCTGCGCAAAAGACCGAGCCAGACCGGGTGTCGACGCCTGGATAGGTAATGATAGGGGATGTGGCCGCCGCGGCAGGCACGGTCGAAGGCAACGTGAGCATTGAGGAACGATCGGGATCGAAAATGAGATGGACGCACAAAAAGAGTGGCCTGTCTCGTGGAGGTGGCTGGTGACGTGTCCGCTTTGCCAGCAGCCTGCAAAGGAACAGGATAGACACACGAATGGACGTGATAAAGTTGCGTTACAGATATCACAGGTTGGCGCAGCGATCTAGGTCAGCGATGAGTCAGCGACGTCATGACCAGGGATGGAAGAGAGAAGCAGGAGCGAAAACACACCTTTCGCCGCTTTGCAGGAGGAGAGGTGTCCTGTATTCTACGTGCATGCCAGGCAACAACGGTCTTGTACTTGTTCAGCGCACCCTCCCGTGCACGTGGATCCGCGAGTAAAGTAGCAAAGTGAGAACAGCCCGTTGTCCCAATAGGCTCTGTGGGATCGGAAGTCGCAAGGAGAGAGATGTCAAAAGTCACATCCGTAGCCGGGGCGGATTCATCACCAAACAAGGTCGGCTGGGTAGTATCGGAAGACGTCGTCGACATGGCGCTGGTTGCGCTCCCCAGGCTCGGGTTAGTTGCAACGCGGAACTGAGGAATGGGGGCGGGAGCGCGGGCGTGTCTCCGTCTGGGCGTTCAGTTCAAGCAGTCATGTAGGTGCTTTGCGGGAAACGTTGGCGCGTTCGTGGCTACCAACGAGTTGGAAGGTGACGACAATTGCCTTATTTGGTGACTCACGCCGTGGCGCAGCGGCGAGTCTGGGTTGATCAGAAGTTCCGTCTTGTCGGCTACATGTCTCTAGCTTCACTTACATGGCTTGCGCTCCAAGGCAAGTTCTGTGCAAAAAGCCATCGACAAGGCTTGAGCTTGAACGACTCGGAGACCCCCAAACCGCATCCTATCATGGACACGAAACTTTGCATTTTCTGTCAGGCATACTCGAGCAATTGCCATGCATTTAATATCGTGTGGGAGGTAAGGCTCTGTCTCTATACTAGTTACATAAACCCAAACACTCTCAGGACGCAGAATTTTTGGCTTTCCGTGACCGTCGACCCGCGAGCGTTCACCATATCCTGCTGATCCCAAAGGTTCATATCAGTGAGCCTCATTCTGGGCCGTCCTCGTATGTTTCCCTGACATTTTTCTGCCGTAGGTAGTGTAAAAAAACTGACAAGACGAGATGCCAATTTGGGTATGACGCTACTCATTCCGCTCCATGCGTCTTACTGAAGTCATATTCAAGTAAGACGTATGGAGAATATAGGAAACGATATCCTAGACAGGTTACAAATACCTCTGACACACCGCAAGTGAATATTTTTGCATTTTCGCCAACATTAGACTCAATCCCACTCCTTTGATTCAAGGATGGGATTCCACATACCCCCCTTCTGCAGCGTGCAACACCTACATCTACATGTGCAGGCCCTGCCCTATATTTCATATGTACGGCAGCTCCAGTACCCCATCTCCAGAGGCTTTGGAACCTTCGATAAGGGCTTCAGCTGGTTTTCCGAAGTGGGTCAGACCATCCGGATCCTGGAAAAGGGTTCAATCGTCGGAACCCCACCTTGTTGATTGTACCACCCGCTCTCGAACGACAATCTAATAATCCTGCTAGCGCCTAGCTGTTGCACTGCAAGCCGACAGTATCGGGGGGACGTCTGGTCACGAAGACCACCCGGACCGCCCTCCTATATCACCTGCGCAAAGATATGATTTTCTCCGAGCTGGCCTCGGAACAAGATGGCTTTCTCTCGTCATTGAATGAAGGGCAACCGCACTGCACTCGGACTATCATATTTTCCGATATCCTCCCTCCCTCCTGGCGGGTGTGTGTGGCGCGGGGCGCTCATATAGACGATCGGTGGGATTCTGTCAGTTTTCTGATCCCTCTGACAAACGATACCACTTCACCTATGTGCTTCCGGCCGTGCTTGTCTTGGTAAAGCGGCCAGTATCATTGTCCGAGACCTCATCTCATCTTGTCAATCGGACGATTTCACATCATTATTTCCTTCCTGAATCATCGCCCCAGTGGAACAATAGGTGACCCTGGTTATGGTGTCCTTGCTGGCATGTCCTCGACTTCAAAAAACACATGCATATCAGGTAATTGCATGACCAGATGGCTTGAGCGATTCAGGAAAAGTGAAACTTATTCTCGTGAGCAGCTTATTCGGGCATGTACTGCATCAACCGTCGGCACCATCCAGGTTTGGTGTGGTGACGAAAGGACCGGTGATATGTTTGTCCGGTGTGCCTGAAATGATTGGAAAGGTGCATACCCCATACGTCTGCCCGCGATCTCGTCGCTCTTGCGAACGGGGACGGTGGCCACATTCAAGTATGCTTTCGGGCGCATTTACGCAAAAGGGGGGTCACCGGGATGTTGCAGCGATGATTCGGGTGGTCTTGGTGAGCCCCGCTGCAGACCCGTTCATGTAGTTCCTGAGCTAACGTCCTTTCTCCTTGCGGTGCATAGAACCCGAACCCCATTTTTCGCCCGTCCATGTAGGGAGACGCTTTCCGTAGGGAGGGAGCTGCTCTTTCCCGCAACAGACCTTTTATTAATATCATGGATATGATATACCCACGCCAATTGGTACCCATGTTGTAATGCTGATGTCGCACGGAAACGAAGGGAACCTCGTCCTCTCTGAATCCAGCGCGCGAACGGAGAATAACCAACTACCCTCGTCTCCATTCTCGGGAGGGTCTCGGACAAGCCCCTTTCGTTCTTTCCGGAGGTTTGAATGCTTTCAATCATTGTGGTTACTATTTTCACGGAGTCTACACTAGTACATTGTAGGACTGCGGCTCCGCTGACGCGGCCACCTCGGTTTGGTGTACTCCAGTCACGTTGTTATACTGTTAACCCGGGTTCGCGCACGTTTTAACGTAAGCGACCTCGTGTCATGATCGAACATTGGTAATTGTTTTCCGCTTTTCAGTCGACCAACATTGTTTATCGATGAAATGTCGGCTACGGTCCGGTCGATACGAAGATCAATTCTCCACCACAGCACCACCTTGGGCACTTCAAGTCTGTGAGCATCATCTGACAACTACTTCCTGTAGCAATGACGTGCAGCTGCGCAGGTTTTTTTTTCATAGCCAGGTTTCGGGATATCCCAAAACCTTATCTATCGCAACCCTTGATTCCATGGGTATCATTCTAATTTTGTGATGGATCAATGCCAGGCTGTTTCACCAATCGAGTTAGTTGATGCGTGTCCCCATGTCAACTTTGTGCCCAATCATCATGAGCTTCTGGGTACGTCGAACGGTAAAGTCTCCAACCAATCATTTATCCCCCAGAGCCTACCTGTCCACAGTCATGTACACATGAAGCTTTGCTGACAATGTTTGATTTCCATCTCGTAGACTCGGGAACGTTACTTTGATACACGGGAGATGGGGTCACTACGCGGGTGGTTACCCGCTGCGGCACTGCCTATATCTGGCTGCGCAGTATTCCCCATGTCGGGGTTTTGGAACCGTATGTACCAATGGTTGGTTCTACTCGACTGCCGTGGTGGATCTTGCGACGAGACTGCGCTTCAACAGGTCTTCTCTCCCTTCCCCTCTTCCGCCACCCAGCTTGGTCGACGATCTCAGCGTAACCAAGAAAGAACTTCAGCAAGCCCTTCACCTCGAGCTGAGTCTCGTTCTTCTGGTCATTGGCCCTAAATGGAAGCTTGCGTGACGAAAAGGATCCAGGTTTGGAAGAGGAGAGGGGTGGAACGCGGGGACAAGACACCGGGTTGGAGGTTGGGCCATCCACGGGTTCCTGGGCGAGTTACGTGAACTCATCGGCAGAACTGGGAGTCCGACGAGTCCAGCGCTCAGCGACCTGGACGGGGGTAGGATAACGATCACGTGTTGGTGCAGCAGGTGGAGAGCAAGCCTGGACGCTCGCTGGAGGGGAGGATGTAACACCAGAGTCATGCGCTGGGCAACGATCGAGCTGAACTGTCGGACCAGCCTGACAACGATGAAACCATAAATACGACCGGTCGGGGGAGGTGCAGCAGCCAGCTACTCGCGCCTTTATCTCTCAGTTTTCGCCTTGCTGTTTAGCGACTAGGATATACACCAGCCAGTACTCTTCGGCTGTGCGATTTTGTGGTTATCTCGCAAGCTCGGCGTTGGGGGGCACAGCGTACATATACGCCCGCAGTGGGCGGTTCCGACTCGGGATGCTTGTCCAGACAGGGGATGCCTTTAAAGGCAAGTCCATTCGCCTCCGATCAGTACTTACCATGCGCGTAGTGCACAGACAGTTGTATAATCACCGAGGGTGATTTCATTGTTGAGATGAACTCCCCCGATGTGGAGGTCTTTCCCTCCAGCTTATGTGCCTGCTGCGTATTCCCCTTTTGTCGAGCTCCAAGCTTAAAGTGCATGTCAGCCCCAGCCGCATCAAGCCTCTTCAGTGTCCCTCTCCTTCGAATTCGGTAAAGATCTTTCTTATATCCACGGAAGAATGGTGGCACGGAAACCAGGGGACGAAGGGCTCCGTATCCAGCATATACCAAAGGTCCGAAATGCTATAAAAAGGTGTCGATACCGATACCCCCCCAACACACCAACTCGGATTCGAACACGCGATTAATCCTTTCTTCAACCATCAATGATGGTTAAGATATTCTCGCCCGCTATTATCACGCTCTTATCCGCTGCCGTCGCACGTTGTTCTCCTTTATCAGGCCGGAACAATGGCGACGGCAACAGTGCCACAGTTGCTACTGGTACGATAGCTAGTTCCTCCTCAAGCTCTACGGCGAGTTCCACCTCGACTGCTACGTCCACGAGCCCGACTGTACCCTATGCCAGTGACGATCCAAACGGTATCCTCTGGACCCCAGACAGCAATATTATACCCGAGCCCGAGCGAGGAAGTCTTGGCGCTTCTATCCTTGGTCCTCATAATATCCCCCTAGAATTGGAGAATGCGGACCTATTGGCACCTCCAACGACTGACAGCGGTGATATGTAAGATATCGTCGTTTGTCGCTGTGAAGAGGTTGAATGGTAACATCATGCTAGTCCGAACGCGAAGTGGCCGATGGCGCTCAGCCACCAACGTCTGCAGACGGGTGGTTGGGTTAGGCTACAGAATGGTGCGTCCGTCCCGTTCCGTTGACCAATGACGATGGTTTGAACGTTGACATCACGTGCGTGCAGAGGAATCGATGCCTCTTGCGACAGGTGAGTCCGGCGCGCGTTGATACGAACCTCGGATTTCATATCAACCTTGTTTGATAGCTATTGCGGGTGCTAACATGCGGCTCAAGGCGGGAGCATTACGGTAGGCTTATTGTTTTGACACGGAGCTTGATGCTCACGAGATCCGCTGACAGTGAACTCCATTGGCACAAGACTTCAGAGGTAAAACCCGTCTTCGCACTCATCTTCTCGTGATACCAACCAAGTAACTCGTAGTGGGCGTATGTATTGAGCGGACACGTCCAAGTGACATCCGTGGACCAAAATGGGAGGAATTTCGTTGGGACCGTGGTATGTATTTGCACATATATCCGGGGAGTCTCGTCGTTTTTCACGTCCACATCGTAGGGGCCTGGTGACTTGTGGTATTTTCCCCCTGGGATCCCCCATAGTTTGCAAGCAACCAATGACAGCGCCGACGGTGCGGAATTTATGCTGGTTCGTTTGAACTGGTGGAGAACCGAGCGTGGGCTGACCTTCATCTCAAGGTCTTCGATAACGGTGACTTTAATGACGATGCGACGTTTTCTGTAAGTTCTCATCACATCGAAATGTTACTACCATGCTGAGGTGACGTGCACAGGTCACCGGTAAGTTCGTAGTCCATCCCGAGTGTTCTGCTGGGCTAAATTATCACGCGCTAGATTGGTTGGCTCACGTACCAAAGGAGGTGCTTGCTAAAAATTTCCAGACAAGCATTTCTGTATTTAACAACATACCGTCCCGCGAGCTCTACATTTTGCCTGCCCGTATGTCCTATCCGTCACTTCTGTGCCAGGAAAATCTACTCATGTTGTCTTTCTGTATCCAGTTCCTCCTACTACTTCGCAAGCACCTTCAGATCCTCAGGGCACGATACCTAATCCATTCACATTCCTACTGTCGCAAGTGCCGATCACACCGCTCAGTGGCGGAAGTATAAGGATCGTCGATTCGACCACGTTCACCGTTTCGACGACGATTGCCGCCGTGGAGGTTGTCGTGGAACCTGGTGCGATGAGGTAAGAACTTATGCTTGCCCATGTTCTGCATTCTGACGATGCTTGATTACAGAGAGTTGCATGTACGTGCTTCATAAAGCGTTGTCTACTGTCTTCTCACATCATTTATCAGTGGCACCCCACCCAGGACGAATGGGCTTTCTTCTTGTAAGCGAGCTCGCGTCTGCTAACTGAGTATTTTTACAAGCGTTGGTAGGGAGGGAACTGGCCGCATGACATTATTTGCTGCACAAGCCAATGCTAGAACATGGGATTTTCAGGTATACACACATTGCCCTCTATTTCAACAGGCTTTCTTAATATTCTTTCAGGGTGGAGACGTCGCCTATGTTCCCGGATCCTACGGTTAGCCCGGTTTTGCCATATTGATTTGAATCTACTAACTCTTCACAGGACATTATGTGGAGAACACCGGCAACTCGACTCTGAAATTCCTCGAGATAACAAACACGGGTAAGTACCCTTTGTACTACTCTCAGATGATACATCTTCTCACCCCTCTTTCGTAGACGTATACCAGGATGTCAGCTTGGCGCAGGTGAGAGAATTCGTGAATTCTTTGATCATGATGGGTTGCTGAGTCGCTTCGTGATATCTCCAGTGGCTTGCTGTGACGCCACCTGCAATTGTGCAAGCCAACCTCGGTCTGTCTGACGAGACGATAGCACTGCTCAACAAGACGAAACAAATTGTCGTCGGGCCCGCACCCAGCGCGTGATGGTAAACGAGTACGAGCAAATTATTTGACTTTTCGCCATTAAGACCGGGTTCTTTTCTTTAATTGTGCAGTCCCTGTAATGAAGCTGTATTTTATTCGTAATGACTGTGAATTCATACCACATTCCCCTTGTCCTTTCGGCGATAAGTTAGACTCTCGAGTCAAACATTTACTGTCGACATTACACCCGCGGTTGTTACTGATTTGAAGCTTTCCCACGAAAGGCATCACGTGAATTCCGAATGCCTCCCCTAAATCACTGGTTTGCGTTATTTTCTGTTTTTGATTTTTCTCCCGTTCCATCCACGCTGCTCTTGAGCGAGAACGATGTACACGATGTGGTCTTACCGCGTTTTTGCGTCATTTCGATTGAAAGAAGGTTGAATGTTCAAACTTCAAAGGTAAGCCCTTCACTGCATTTATTGGCGGCCATTTTTCGCGATGAAAAATACCTTTTTTAATTGGCGAGCGTCCGTATATCGTGCCGCAATGTGTCTTCTATGTCATAGTTACCCTGAACCTTTCATGCTTCCACCTATACTGGAACGTATCTAACCATCCTTTTCTTAGATTCTGTGACGCTGTTTTCGTCCTGTTGAAGTATAACGTGTATGCAACTGGTAAGTCTTCGTTACCTTCTGGAGTGAGACCCCTCTGCGGGATGAATTTTCTTGTCATACAAACTAGAGTTTCTGAGTGTCATATGGCACGATGCTCTTATCCTTTTATCTGTCAATCCACTGATCTTTTTCTAATTCGAGTTTGATTCCGTGCAATCACCGAATACTCACACATTCTTCTCTTCAGATATGTCTCGATCGATCATCATTGCTCGATGATATTCGCAGAGGTGAGTTTCCAAGGCAAATTTATTGCGCTCAACGCTTTGATTGTTTGAGTATGATGTATTATGGAGTTACCGCCTGAAGTCTCTATGAGGGGCTTTTGACGACATTTCCTGGCTGTTTTTATTTTTTATTTCTGACTTTCTGTTCGCTTCACTGTAAACGTGAGGACTGATTCCTCTACTATACAGTCTTTCAGACCCTTTTCTCGGCTTTAGCCTGTGAGGATCGTCCCCCACAAAGTCAGCTGCAAGGTATGTGCTCGTGTTACTTATGTCTAGTTACATGATGTTCTTTCACGACGGTCTTCGTATCATCATGCCGAAAAGGCCCGCCACAGCTCAAATTTTTTCGGGCACCCCTTCCTGATACTTTTCTTCTATCCAATGGGTCTCAAACGTCTACTCACGTTCTACGTGTTGTAGGTATCTTTGTTGGCTCACCGTGGATGTTATATTCGAATACGGGATCTAAAGGTGAGCTTACTGTTTTGAATCGCCTGTTTGATCGCCGCCATTCTTCCGGATGAGTTTTGTCTCAAAAAAATAATCAACTAGAAGCTGTTTCTTAGTTTCGGCGTAGATTACAAAGACATCTCCTGATTCTACTTTGAACTTCTGTTTCTATCAAAAGTTACCGTTTAACATGAGCTTAACTGATTGCATATCTAGGATGGGAAACTAGCCTGGGCAGCCTAACCATTTTGCCATTCTGTTTAAACGGACCCCTGGGTTGCTTCATCCTCGAGCAAGCCGAGCAATGCCTATATTCTCCTATGTTTCCTTCGTTACCATTCTACCGATTGTATCCAAGGTACTCCTTTGCTCATGTGACTTGGATGTAACCGCACCGCGACGACGACCGTGCCTATCTCGGTCAGCGGCAACTGGATCCACAAAGGTCGACCGGGACGAGAGATTAGAAAGATGGAGTTGCGCATCATCGGTGATATCAACAACAGTGCGTTCATGCAATCAGGTGGGTTATCACAGGATCTTTACGGGACAAGAGGAAGCCATGATAACGTTGTGGGTTCGTGTTCCAATGTGAGAGTGACGGACGTTCTCGGATGCCTATCCAAGAAATCATTAGAAAGAAAAATGAACGTAGGAGAAGCGAATGGCAGCAACTCCAGGACGCTGCCCACACACGTTGGAGAGGAGTGGATTCTCCGTTTTGGAAATGACCACTCGAGAGGGTTGCCGGTCGGAATTCCATTCGAGCGTGAATATCTTGCAGATTCAGTGTGTTGACACGTCAATACAACGCGCGCATTTTTTCCTGTAACAATACACGTACGCCGAGTTTCGACGACAGATCTATGTAAGGATACAAAACGATGCGATGCAACCTACTTGACAAGTCCACTCGTCCACGCATGGATGAATCAAACGACGCAGCGCGCGCTCACAAAAAGAAACCGCAACACGGCCCACCAAGCGAGAGAAAAGGTAGAGAAATGTGATCAGACGACCAACGTGACGGGGACCTGGACCCCTACGAGCTCCACCCTCGTATACATCCTCGCACACTGCGCAAAGAACCGAATGTCGGCGCGGTCGAGCGACCCTTCGACAACGAGCATGGGCGTGACGTGTCCCCGCTCGTATTCGCCGCGTATCCAGTCAAGCAGGACGCGGAGCGTCTCCGGGCGGGGTTGACGGAGCGTGAGGGTGCGGAGCCGTTGCCAGTACGCGACGCGGGGGCAGGTGCAGTCGCATGGAACGGTGCCCGGTCCTGATCCTGATCCAGCCGCGACTATTCCTGACCTTGACCCAGCTGGCTCCGATGTCGTTCCCGCTGGCCCTACGCCCACGCCTGATCCTGCATCGGCCACGCCCGATCCGGCGCCAGCACGCAAGACGAGCGGGAAGAACCCGACGTCGACGCCCCCAAGGGTCGCTTGCGTCGTAGACGGGAACGCGTGTATGAACGCGAGGGCTGAGCCTGCGTTCGACGCGTTATGTAAGACGACGGTGTCAACGCGCGGGAAACGTGGACGTCGTCTGTTCACATGTGCCTCTATCGCCGCCGACGAGGACGAGGGATAAGAGGCGGACGAGGAGGGTGGATAGGACGAGGAAGACAAGGACGCATCCACAAACAACCGCTCGACGATACTCCGTCCCGACATTTTCGAATCCGGAAAGACGAGTTCGAAATGCCGAAGTGCAGGTGCATGAATGGCAGAGATAGTATGTTGGAGATAACGCGGCTTGAGCACGCCTGGGTGGAGCACGAAGGTATGGAGATGTGGGAGGGTGACCGTTGCGGCGTTGGCAGGGGCGCCAATACCACCCCCACTGCCGCTCCCATGAATATCGTGTTGGCCTTGCGGACTGCCGACCGGATCGGTACGGAAACGAAGAGGTTGGCCATGGAGTACGAGCGTTGTCAAATTGGGGATCGCACCGAGCATCGTGCGAAATGCGCTGAAATCAATCATGATGCGCAAGGACCGCGTGTCGTTGCTGTACCTCCTCAATGTCAACGACGACAGCCTCGAAAAATTCTGCGTCGTTCGCGCGTGTATGCTGCCGAGATCTCCTGTCAACGTGAAGTTCTCCGCGTCGAGGGATTTGAGCATGCATGGGGACAGAGTCTGAGGAGAGCGAGCCTGCGCTGTGGTGGCGGTTTCTAACAGAAAGGAGACGGAACAGGTCTGGCCTGGACGTAACGCGCGAAACGTAAAGTGTTTTAATCCGGAAAAGGGACCAATGTGAGACAGTTTGAGGGTGAGGTGCGAGAGATGGGTGTCACACACGCAGGCAATCGACAGGCTGCGCCAGCGACTGGACGAATCGAGCATCGTCTCGAGCGCGGTGTCGAACCGCTGAAAGTCCCTCCTGTCCCTCCACCCCCAGATGTCGATGTCGAGCGCTCTCGAACCTCTGGTTTTGTACATCTCCAGCATGCTCGGCGCGACACGTGGGGTGATGCACACGCGCCGCCATAAGCGTGGGGAATGAATCGCGAGATCTCGCCATCGACGGGAAACCTTGGAGATGGTACACTCTGCACGTTGTTCCGCCCCCGGATCCTGACATGCCACCGCATCTTCAAAAATCGCGAGCAACATCTCATTGGGGAGCCTCGAGATGGGCGCCAGAAAGTTTTGCATCTCGTTGGCCTTGTTGATTTTGGTGTACAATGCTGCTTGTACTTCCTCGAGGGAAGAACGGTATCGGTGGATGTGCCTCTGCAACAAGTGCTCGTTTTCTCTGAGCTTCTTGATTTCGTTGTGAAGACTTGCCAGTGTTTGAACGGCGGAGACGTTGTGGTGGTAGACGATTGGGTAGACCAACTGGGACGAGCGCGGTGGTTGCTCCTGAATATATGCGTGTGTGCTTCAGAAAGGAGGGCACGTTGGTACGAGCAAACCTTACATGATGTCTAGCCGACGAATACACCGTTGGAAATGTCCTTGAAAGCATGACAGAACAAGCAAGGGGGGAGGTTGTGGTGACGAGAGAACCCGCATGCAAGTCAGTCAAGGGAAAACTTAAATACACAGGCTCACCGCATGTCTCGCATTAATGCAAAAGCCAGCGGCACCACAGTCACCCCATGTGTTGAGCCCCCGCACACCCTAGAGAGAGCGAGAGAATGGAGGGGCCCCCAAGGCCGGGAGATACCCCCTGGTAGTCCCACATGAGAGACGCCTACGTTCGAACTGCAACCAATCCCTGCTGCGCGCTAGTCGCGTAGACGGCATGCATAGCGTCGGAAATGAAACGACGTCGTGGGTGAGGTGTTGGATAATCACAGGCAGCGTGGAGAGGGTCTTGGCAACTAGTTCTCCCTGTCCTTTGGCCTACGCATCCGCGTCGAACGGAACGATGGAAAAGCGCCAGAGCGTGAAACCGCTACCCAGGGTGCTTCCCGATAAGGTCGACGCATCCGATTGCTCTTGCTTGAATCATGGGGTAAGACAACAATGGCGGCGCCGAGACCTGATGAGTTCTGGAACATTTTGAGACGATGCAATCGACTCGGAAACGCAAACCAACATCCGGGGTGGCAAGCTTAGGTTTGAAGAGAGGACACATATGTGATACATCCTTGTCCGATGGGGTCGCATCCATCATCCGACAAGTCGAGTTCAAACCTGGGGGCTGGCTCTGTGGCTGCACCGACCTAATCCCACAATGGTCTGATGAGTCAGGGCTCTAGGTTGATGGTGGACGTACAGGTCGGGCTTGGAATGCCGGATGTCAGTGAACAGGAGGCCGCGAAAGACTCAGGGATATGTGAATGGACATACTGGCGCGGACCCTTAATGTGAGGTATTTTGAGTCAGGGTGCCGAATAGCGTTGCGAGATGTGGAGGCGAAGGATTCTCTGAAAATAAGTTATCGAAGGGAATGCGGAATGCGGAATGGGCAGGGTACGGAGGACCTCAGGTGGGAGCGCTGATTGCAAATATGATACGTTATAACATGGAGAAGGTCGAGGCCTCGCCCGAGGCATGTCAATACTGAAGCGCGCATATCTGACACGCAGTCGCTGCGTGAGCAATGATTAGACCAAACCAGGATAGTGGATGTAATTGAAATGTTTGGTCTGTGGAAGCGATACTTAATGGTATCGTCAACCAACAAACTCTAAGTAAGCTAGAGCATTTGAGATAGGAATGAAGATCAATACCTAGACTACGCGTGGTAAAGCAGCGGCGCAGGAAGGGTCAGGGTTTGCCAGTAAAGCGCAGCATGTATGCGAATGAGTTTGACTCCTGGTCCAAGAGTGAATACTCCAAATGCGAAAAGAACAGCGATGTTGAACTCCCAGGAAGAAATGCGAATGCGAGGGTTATGCACTTTGCTCAACTTAAACCTGCTTGGCAATAATTGGTAGCGCATCTCCGTCGAGGACGATGGGATTGAGCAAGTGGTTGACTTTCCATCTCTTCAAGAATCTGTAAATGATGACTCTGTAAGTTTTATGTGCACGCGATAACGTAGTTGACACTGACTTTGGAGATCCGCAACCCGGCACCAATAATGTAAGACGCCTGGACAGTAAAGCTCGCAGACTTGTGACCGCGCAAGAAGTGGAACTCACGGAAGTAGTTTGAAAGATGGGGAATAAGGACACGTTGGGGATATTTATGTGGCATGAATTCTCGGGATATTAGACGGCGCAGCGGACACGTTGTAACCATACCACCTGAATTTCTTTGCCTCGCGGACGAGGTTCTCGATGGTACAGGCGATCCATAGCCTGAGGAGAGCGGCGAAGCGCGATAACCAATCTGCAATGATAGAGAACGAACCCGTTGGACGCAAGGAAGTAGTTCATGGACATCAAGTCATTTAAACAGCATGCCCGCAAGGATGCGATGAGCGTAACAGAAACAACCACTGAGTCACTACTGTGAAAGGAGTGGCAGGTCATCTCGCATAACTGGCCGAAGAAGTAAGGTGAAACATAGAGGTACTTGGACTGGCACTGGACGGACAGTGTTCACCTGATAGAACGGAGAAGAGAGTCTTGTGGCAAATATGTCGTTACCAATTATGTAAGAGTTTTAACGGGTCGGCACGCGTATTGGCATCTCGGCAAACTCAAAACAAAGAACAACAGTCAGGGGATATAAAGCAAGCCCATCTTGCCACCGTGCTTTTCCTTCTATCTCAGCTATACATTGACAAATGCCTTCGAACAAGAGCAGCAACTCTGGTGGCTACAGCTACACTGGCAGTGGTACCAACAGCGAGGTGAGCTTGTTCGTTGCTTCCGCCCGGAGCAGGTGCGACAGCCTCACGACAGGGTAACCACTATTGTTCTCGCGACTATGGTAACGCAGGAACGGGATATCACTACTCTAACAGGTGTGTAGCGCTCTGTCGTGCAACTACTCTGGAGTCTGACGTGACTTTGATAGTGACGGGAGCTACTACTACAGCAACCCCAACAGCTCTACTTATTACAACAGCGGTAGTGGTTACTCTCAGTACACCTCGCCAAGCGGAGACACGTACAAGTCTCACAGCTCTTCCAAGTAATTGATCTTGTTGACCAACGGTAATCTCAAATTTTGGTCCGCGTACCGGATATTGATCAACCAAGGAGCCGGGTCTTGCGCGTGTTTCTGAGATCAGTGTAATGGTAATTGAATGTTTTGGAGTTGATGAGTCGCACAGTTTTGACGATAATGCAAAGTACTGAAACCAATGACGCGTGATGAATTGATGGACGTGAGCAACTGAGTACCGCATCGGTCACACTACCCCTATGTAATGGAACAAACTTTACCTCATCCTGTACCAAGTCTCAGCACGCATATTCAGACTTTCTCGGAATATGATTGGACAGCCCAATCTGTTTTGAATTTATCTGATTATCCTGGATGGGCTGCTTTCTTTGAAGACCTTGCGGGAGGCTTAGGTCCGTCTAGACAGACCCACAACACTCATTAAGTGTGACTGATGATCTTATGTCCTTAGTAGTTCTCTTCAACGAGATGAACCGGTCATAGCACCCCTTCGTATGTTTTTCTATGTATCAGCTATGTCACCACAAATCCTGATTGATTTATTCCGAAGCTAACTGCGAAATATGAGTGACACCGCCGCAGGATCATGTCCGCCCCTGTGATATTGAATGACATCACGACCCTCCTACTAGATATTTGTTACCCCCTCCCCTGACCAATCCTCTTTTCTCCCCACCCACACCATGTCGTTCTCATCCAACCAGCTAATCGAACTTTTCGTCCTTTTCTGCACAGTAGAACACTTTCGCTATAACATCTCCAAGTTCGGGTCCGCCTCTGCCCACGCCGAATCCAAAGGTGGCCCTGTCCGACCCGACTCGATCCCCATCCATCTCTCCCGCCTCATCATCCTATTCCAAATGCTCACCCATATCCTCGTCCCCACGGTCTACATCTTCACCATCGTGAATAATCGATTTCAACAGCCACCCTGGATGAAAGCACTCGCATTGCCAGAGGCGATGTATGGGGTGAGCGTGGATCCGACGTGGAAGAATGCGATGAGGGTGCTTGCCTGTGTGGTAAGCGTCGCCTTGCAGCGTCTCTCCGACGACGTGTTTGAGCATCTCGATGACCAATTTCATCCCATCGGGGTACGTCCGTGCTATCTCTATTCGATTATTAAGTCTGGATTCTGAATCCATGTTCTTCGGGGCACCATGACGATGTTTAGCGTCGCGAGAGACCGAGGGTCGTCCAGACAGGTCCGTACGCCTTGGTTCGCCATCCTCTCTACGCGTACGCCTGTTATTATCCCCCTGCTCTCGTCATGATGATACCATCCCGACTGACGTGACGTAGCTGGATTCTGTTACAAGAACTCCTCTGGTCCTTCATGTTCTGGTCCTACGCACCCCTGTTCGCGCTCGTCGCTACTGTAGCGGTATTCGTGGTCAAAATCCGCGTCGAGGTGCGCCATCTTATCCTTGGGACTTGGTGATCTTCACTCATGGGTGTTTGTATAACAGGAGGAGGCCATTCAACGAGACTGCGCGATCAGGGAGGAGTATCGCGCATACATGCAAAAGGTACCTGCGAAACTCGTACCGCACGTTTGGTAAATTGGTGATCTGGTGTACTTGTTAAATACAAAGTACTGTACTGCTAGTCTAGTGACCATTGTAGACTCCTTAGGTCAAGCGAAACGACCAGGGGCGTTCTGATCGCTTTAGGGATGAATATAATATTCTCGAGTTCTACGCTTGTCCGTCTAATCGTACCGTAATGTGGGTATGCTTTTCTTCGACAACAACACGATACAGAAATCACCGAGAGTGCATTATAGCAATAGCGTAAAAAGAAAGAAAGAAATCTACCTGTAGGTTATCTGACTCTATCCATAGATGGGCAACGAGGGGAACGAGCACCGACGGCCCAAGGAAAGAGTGAAAAAGAAGAGGAAAATGTCAAGCCAGGATCTTGGGGTACCGGAGTATTTCGAGTGCGGATTCACGATCCAGGCATGAGCTGTCGCAACTCGTCTACGTGGGACTCCCGACGTCGCACCAGATCCACATGCGTCATCGTCGCCCTCAGCTCGAGTTCCATCTAACACGACGTGTCAGAGACCGACGACGCGTCACACCAGAAAGAAACCCACCTGTAAAAGCTTGTCCGGCTGCCACATTCGCGTCGGTAAATTCTCCAACGCGACATAGACCGCCGAGATCGACTCGCATTGGACCAGTTCTTGTTCGTTGCCCTTCAAAATCCCCAGTGCGATCCGGAAGAGGACGTCTAACCCGTCCACGAGAAAGACGTCCCAAACTCGGAAGAGCGTCTGTGTGACGCCCCGTCCGCATGAGCGTGCATATATGCATGTAGGGGGGGGGAGATCCGACATACCTCGATCGGGAGACAATCCGTAAACATGGACAAGAACCACGAAAAACAAATCGCGGCGAGGTCTACGCCCAGATCAACTAGGTGTGTATGTAACCTCGGCAGCAGTTCCTGTACGTAGTCCAGTAGCACGAGCGGACACGCACGTGAAGGGAGGAGTGACGGCGAAAAGAAGTCGTCGGGGAGGATACGCTCGATGATGGCCGAAAGGACCCAGAACGCTTCTTCTTCGTCGGCGTGGACCAAGAGAAGCGTCGAGGTGACGAGGTTCATGCCTTGACAGTAGCCCACGGCGGGATTGCGCCTGCGTTGATGAAAAGATCGAGGATGGATGCTTAGTGAGCCCGAGCCTCTGGGAGCACCGCAGACAACGACACGTGCTTACCGACTATACGCCGTCAACACTCGACGAAGCTTCATCACTCCCGCCCCGTCCCCTCCAAAGAAGATATTCAACGGCATTGTCCGCCCGACGTCCTTTTCAATCTCGTTCCGCACCAACGCATGCCCCGCGTCCTCACCCGCCTGCACCAACAAATCCCCAAACAAACCCGGCTCACGCATCTCGAGTCCCCCACTACATTCGAGCCAGAGCTTGGACCGGTAGACGAGTGGGATGCCCCCGCGGATCAGCTTGTCAAATTGTGTGCGTTCGTCGCGGTTAGAGGAGAGACCGAGTTGGGCGAAGCCGATCAGGCCCTCCGAATGTGTGAGCTCTTCCTCCTCGTCCGTCGTTCCAAGCCCGAGGAGTGCCGCGGCGCCACCGACAGACGACGATGTCGTCACTGTGGGCAACGGTAACTTGGCGCCTACCCTGGCTCGACTACGTTGCTTGACAAAAGCGTCCCAGTCTTTCCGCGTTGCCGCCTGTCGTTGGTCGTGAATCTTGGTCAGATCCTCTAATAAAACCCGGATCGTGGTAGCACAGACGTGACGTGGCGTGCTTGCAGTGACAGCAAGTACAGAGGTCGGATCTGGTGAAGGCCCATCAAGTGGAGAGACCAAAGTGGACCGGCGTCGTTTGCTGCGAGAGGGTCCGGGAGAGGAACCACCCGATCTCTGTGACGACTGCCCATTGTTCTCTGCAGATGCTGTCGATGACACCATAGACTTGCCACTCGTCCCGTCTGGCGTACCAACACTAGGCGACGCACCCCGCCCATCACACTCACAGTGACCTTTAGCCACGTCGGTGACGCTCTTGGACACGCTCGCTTCCTCGTCCGACCACGAATTACTCTCCTTTCGATCGGCGATCCTGACCCCAGTAAGACAGGCAGGTGCCGTACTCCCACATTCCTTGGCCCTCACGAGCAACAATACGTCATATTGCGACACATCGTAAATGAACCCATATCGATCCGTGAGTGGCTGTTTGCTCTCGTCGTCATGATAGACGTTAAACCGTGACGCCGCGTTCGGAAGCGGGATCGTGAAACGAAAGTCGGGCGCTGTCAGAGGAGCGTATTTACGCGAGAGGTAGTGTGTTGGAGGCTTGGACATTGCAGGGATGATCGACTCTAATGGGACTGAACCAGGTTTGCTGGTAACAGGCTGGGGAGGGGGTGCGTTGGCGTCTACGTTGGGCCTCGGGATGCCTTCGTGTCCACCCGTCAGCTTTCTCTGCGGTTGTGGCATCAACGCATTGAGGATGGGCGTCGTCAGAGAAGCCGTCATAAGCCCACCTGTCCGCGATCGCGACTTACGCACGACCTGGCCCTGGGCATTCAACGCGCGCGACAAGGACTCGGTGGCAGCAAACCCATCAACGGGACTCAGCGTCGCCCGGGCAACGACTTGATGACTCCCATCCACCCGTCCTTCCTTCCGCTCCTTTCGTTCCCTCGCTTTCGGCGGTTCACGAAAGACAATGTGATCATCGCGCGCGCTTTGGACGAGGTCTAGGGCAAGTCGGCGGACGAGCGGGCCGGCGTCACGACCTTGGTCGACGAGGATACTGCCAGGGTCAGAGGTCATGACGCGTGTTGCGTGCGCGATAGCTCGTAGTGAAGCACCCTGGGGAAGGTGCAGGTCATCCAAGAGCGACGGGGACTGCATCGTGGATGTTTCTGTCGGCTCAGGTGGGTCCGGCGAGGTCGCCAGCTGAGGTGCTGACGGGGCCGGCAACGGTAATGTGCTCGCGATAACCGGCGATGACGCTACAGACGGTAGCCCACCTTGTACGGTCGGTGCCAACGACGGACTTGGCACTGCCTTGACCCCTTTGCGTTGTCTGGCGGGGCCTTGGGCCGACGTAGTGGGGTTCAAGATCGATATGCCGAGCGTCTCGAAGACGCTTTTGGTGGGCTTGCGACGTCCAGCGCGTTGAGAACCCCCTGGGACGGTTTCGGAAGTGGAGTGGGGGGATGGATCACGTGAAGACTCTTTGCTAACCGCTTCTTCTTTGATGACCAAGGTGGACAGCCCGCGGAGATGTTTGGACTTGCCTCTGTGGAGCCAAGTTCCCACCCAATCGCCGATGGAGGCTCTATCCTGTCGAGGGAGATGTGCATGGATATCATGGGTATGATCAGTGGGAGCGTCGTTATGTGATGGTACCGGTGCTTCCTTGACGGCTGCCGAAATTGATGGTGCACCATTCATGCTGACATCCCCAAGCTGTGACTCAGTCCGTGCCGTATGGTCCGAAGATGGCAGGAACGTCGATGTGGATGGCGTGACACCCTCGCCTACCGAGACGTTCTGACCCAGCGGTACGTGGTCTTCAAGCGCTTCCGTGAGTGATGTCTTCAAGGACTATAGGCAACACGACATTAACGACAATCAAGATAACCAGATGTCAAAGATGCCGTACACACCGAAAAACTCTCCCGACGCTCAACCTGATGCCGACGTTCATCATCGTCCGTAAAGATGGACAGTATAACACGTCGTGCGACCTCTTGTTCCGAAGGTAAAAGCTCCTGCAACAACGTTTCCGCGCGTTGCCTCCCAGCCGCCTGCTTCTCCTCCAACAATTTCCGATTTTCCTCGAGCTCAAGTCGAGCACATGATAAATTATGGAAGGCGGATGACAAGATGCGGAGGGCGGTGTGGTGGGGGTGGGGGTCTGTGTCGGAGGGTGATTCGACGGCGCTCAGTCGCGCGATCGCAGACTGGATTGCTTCGTCTGAGTACTCGTGCCATTTGTGAGCGAGGACCTGTGCCACGGCGGGTGAGAGCACTCCCGAGGGGCGTTGTATTCGTGCTGTAGGTGCCGTCGG
Source organism: Boletus vinaceobasis (assembly GCA_038092335.1). Taxonomy (NCBI): domain Eukaryota; kingdom Fungi; phylum Basidiomycota; class Agaricomycetes; order Boletales; family Boletaceae; genus Boletus; species Boletus vinaceobasis. The sequence goes on from JBBPQE010000024.1 coordinate 44,212, forward strand.
ACTAGGTGGGACGAGGTAGCTGGTATCGTAGGGGGGTGCGACGACAAAACGGGGCGGCTCCACGGGGGCAGGCAGTGGGGATCTCTGCAGGTGCGACATGAGGGACGCGGTGGAAGGTTTCCGGTGAAGGATCTGATCGCCACCCAACGAATCCGGCCGTTCTGATTTTCCAGAGCCATGCACGCCGCCATCCCTGATTGGTGCATGGTGGTGATTACTGTTGCTCGTGTGTGTGATTGCGGTGGTGCTGGTGCTGGCAGTGGGGTGGGCGTTTGCGCGTCTGATGGCGGCGGCGTCGGGGCCCGACTTGTCGAGCTGGGCTTTAAGCGTGAAATAGGTGTTTTGTGGCTTCGATGTAGATGCATTCTGCGTGCTCGCACCGTCCTGGGTAGGTGCACGCGGTCGACGACCTTTGGACGTCGGAGGGACTTCGTCTGGGGAGAGCGGGTGCAGATGGACCGGCGTCGAAGCTTGCATCGACGGTGAAGCCATGGCACTGCGTCGATTGCGTTTCTTTTACGCTGCAACGACCATGTTCAGACCGTTGACGAGAAAGACTTAATGATAGTGTTCAATGCGACTTCTAGCCGGATGAAGGAAGACCGTGGGACCGCACTGCTCTATCGAGACGGACCATTCCTTACTCTTCACTGCGATGGGCTGGTTCAGCACCTCAAAGCCAGACGCCCCCACTGTCTCTAGGGAGGACAGGAAGCAGTGCTGGGAAAGCAGAGATATCTACTTTACATGTCTTGACCACGCTGGCGTTCTCGAAGCCGGGAAGGAGGGGAACGCATGTGCAAAGGAAAAGTCGCGGTACGAAGCCAGTTGTGCCAAAAGTTGGGCAAGTCGCTCTCCTCCTCTCGGGTGCTTCTTGATGCGACATTCTTAACACCGCTTGTTTCTCATCGCTCTAGATCGAGTATTTCAACAGACGCCGGATCTTGGCTGAACAACAAAAGGACCTACTGACGCAGTCCAAGATGCAGGCTCAGGCGACCAAGCAAAAATCAGGTTGATGTTCTTTTGTCTTTGTTGGTTCGCGAACACATAGGCTATTCTGTGTTGATGTGTTGATATCCCTACACCCATTTAATTCAGAAACATAGCACTCAAAAGGTTTCCATAGATGAGAGAAAGCACATCATTGAGCCAACTAACAATGTGGTGCTACAGGGTCCACCTGTATTCGGATGCCATCAAGCGCCTCTTGATCGCGTTGATGGTAAACAAACGAATTTTTCGTGTTTCATACCTCGGCGCCCGTCCACTACAACCTACCACCCACGTCATCCAGACGCGCAATAACGTTTTCGGTACACTTTTGCGCCTAGCCACCCATCACCCGCTGCATATGAAGTGAGTCAGTGATAACGGCTACCGCTCGGTCAGCTCATTTAGGCCCCCGCAGCCTACCAGCATCGGATGGCTGCCTTTTTCGTGACCTTGGTCGTCCCCTTTTGATGATGAATTGGCTGTATGTTCACATGTTCGATTTCGATTTCTATTTCCTGTTAGCCCCATCGAGACATGGACTAGCGCTGTTCCTTTGCACAACACGCAGTTTCGTATCACCAAGGACTGGCGCACGCACGACGGTTTGCACCAAAAAACAGCACGGACCGGCGCACCGTGGCCCTGTGGGACGTCTATCCCGCGAACAAAGTAACCCACCCACAATGATGTCGACATGTCGAACAAAGGTACGTCGGATTTTGAAAGGAGATTTACTGCCCCTTCTTCGTGTGAGGGCAATCGGCGGAATTCGCATCAAAAACGGATGAGGTGCATCATACGATTCTTGGACGTTCCTACCCTTTTTCGCCCATGGGAAACGCGAACTCGGTGTTGCATAGTGCAAGCTAAATTAGGTTCGCTTTCTGACTTTGCCCCCTTGTTGATCGCAAGTACGCTCCGGAGCGTGGCAACTCAGCACATCAATGTTGCGTGTATGGAAAGCCATCGGTGAAGATGAAACGATCGCCAACAGATCCCAGGGTTGGCTGGGCCCGACCACTGGCCATTGAACGCTATGGGAGGCGTGGTGGCCACCCCCGCGGAGTCATTGAACATTCTCATGAAGGTTCTCAGGTGCACTGAGTGTTAGCTCTCTCAGCAGTCTCCCTCAATAGTGCCCACATCCTCGGGAAACGGTAAGCGGAGTTTTCAACTGTTCCTCGATACCCGCGAGGTCTTTTCGTTGTATTTGATGCAGCCTAAAGATGTCCGCATGACCTGGACTCACGCGAATACGATCAGTCAGGAAGATCAATCATATCTTTTATCTAGACGCGATGCCATTGGGGACTCGAATTCGACTGCTGTCAGCACAGCAGCGTCACTGCCCTCCTTTGTAAGACTCGGGTGTTGTGCTCCGAAAGTTTTCCTTTTGGTTATCCAGGCTTCTTAAAGCTTCCGCGGCGGTACACGGCCCTCACATAATGAATCGACATCCTCACGACGGCCTGCTGAGATAGAAATTGCCAGGGATACATATAGCACAAGACCCCACCGAACTACCTGTTCGTTGGCTCTCATCCTCGAGGTGCTCTCCACTGTCATTTTATTGGCACGATCAACCAGGTCACTCGTACGCACTTCGATGTCTTGGTTAAAGGCAAAAGATTGGGCAACCGGCGTGGAGTATTCGAGTTTATTCCATTCGGGACTCCGGGCAATTTCACGAAGGCCACGTACCTGTCGTGCTCGTGCGCATTCGTCGAGTTCGCCCTCACAGGAGAAGAGTTGGAGTGGGGGAACGTCATCGATACTGTCCTCTCGCTTGCTCAGGCAGAGTACGACACGGTCGTGTCATCCCAGTCCGGCCGCGTCCCTGTCCACAGATTCGGGTCCGACACCTCCGGCACACGCACCCAAAGTCACCCGTCCGCGACCATCATCCATGTTTGTGCGACCGACGAAAGAGATGGCGGATGCATGGTCATCCGGAGGGAGTTTCATCGAGACTGGAGAATATCCGAAATTCCCGTAAGTCCCTGGATCGTTCAAGCATGCCAACACACTCATGTTCTGGAACAGCGAAGAGGAGCATCGCCGTACGGGGTATCTCATACCACCGATAGAGATAGATGGGATCCGCTCCCTGGCGGGATCGCGGTCGTTTTTTGTGAATCTGGGAGAGATGGATGCGACCGCAGTTCCACCGATAGGGGAAGAATCGTTCCTCTTATTGTCGAGTGATCCAGATGGATGCCTACACCATCCAATTCCACGGCGAGAACGCCCTGTGTCGATGCAGATGATGCCCCTCCCACTGTCGCGCTGTTCGTCTGTGCACCACCGCACGCGCGAGACGAGGAAGGAAAGGGGCGACTGTGCGTGGATGCTGGAAGAGTCGAGTCCAGAGCTGAAGGCGAATGAGCTCGGGGACGAGGACGAGGGGGAGGGGGAGGTGCGACTGCACGATGAGCGCTCGGATGTGGCTGACTGGCGACAATTTCATGTTGACTGGCTTCAGACCATACGTTGAGCTGTGTATTACATAATCCTATTATTACCACCCTACTGCTTGTTCCATCCGCCGCATTGTCTGCGCACAGATCACACCCGATTCCGGCGCTGAGCGAAGCAACTTAGTCAGTGATATTCATCGACGGCGACGACTAAGACAACAACGACAATGCCTGCCAAGTACTCGCACGTCAAGAAGAGACCCACGGGACACAAGAGGAAGTCGGCCAGCGCCAGCTCGACCAACGTCGCCGGGTCAAGGGAGCACCCAAAGGACCACCACAACCACAAGCGCATGCCCACCCACATCGACCGTGGTATCTCTAGCGCCATGGCTGCAGTCTCCCAACTCGAACGCGCCATCGCACGCATATTCCTCCTCCGCTTCGAACAGGACATTGTCCGTCTCTTCTCTACCCACATCTACTGCGTTGCCCTCATCCATCTCCCCACCTTTGTCATGCGCTGTATCACCGTGGGCGGTCCAGGCTGGGTCGCCCACAACGCGGATTGCGAAGACATCAAAGACTTTTTCCGCTCCGTCGTAGGCATGGAGCTACGTCAATCCGGAGAGCGTGTCGCTACCAAGAGCGTGCTGTGGTCTTACACAGCCCTGAGAGACTTCGTATGTGTCCCTCTTCTTTACGGTTTTTCGCCCGCTCGAGGCGGATCCCTGCTGACGTGGCTTTTCCGTTGTAATCGGCTAGGCACTCTCGAACAACGTCCCCGTATGTCGTAACCGTGGGCTGCACTCGCTGCGTCTGTTACCATATTACGACGCCCTCAAGGCGCACCTTGATGTCTTGGAGGCGATGCCCCATGCCACTTTTGCAAAGCCACCTCATTTGGGTACGCTTGCTGAGGGTCTCGAAGCGTTAGAAGAGGCGTGCGAACTCAAGTATGGCGAGAAATCGCTCTTGCGGTCGACCCCTCCGCCCGGATGGGATCAACATTGGCGCCTCAAAGTCCGTCTTGGGTACGAGCGTGTCTCACAGACGTTGTGGCGTGTCGCGAGAGAGTTTGACGTCAGTGGTTATGGGAACGTGCTGCGAGAAAAGTTGACGACAAAGTGGTGTGATTGTGGGTGTTCGACGGATCATTTGGGCGAGGTGTGTGAGAAAACAGTGAGGGAGGATGAGGAGAATAGTGGGGTTCGGTCGGGAAAGCAGAGGGAGTGGGATCGTCGAGGTGAGATTGATTCCTTTTGATGTCTGGGGTGGCTAGACATGCGTGCTATAGGGAGCGGCGTCCATGGATGGGAGACAGTGGAAGAAGAGGACGTTTGGGATCTGGATCTGGACTTTACGGGGAACGAGTCTGAGGAGGAGGCAAATCCAGGATCGACCGAACCAGAGATGACCATTGCCGAGATCATGGAGGTGCGCTATCTCAGGGCCGAGAAAGAAAAGGAATTGGTATGTTTTCAAGGTCTCGTTCTCTTGGGGTTGTCCCTGACAGATCTGTGGAGGGCAACGCCGCCTTTCGCCGCGGCGACTTCGAGACCGCGGTGAGTCATTACCAAGCAGCACACGCGGTGGAGCCCGAGATGCCGCATTATCAGCTCAACATCGCGGCAGCGTACTTGAAACTTAGCAAGTAGGCGAACTTACTCTTCGTTGTTTCACTCGTATCAAGCTGTCTTTCAGTTGGATCGAAGCGGAGAACGCATGCTCAAAGGCGCTCGGTCAGCATCGAAGCATCAAAGGGTATTATCGACGGGCTAAAGCTCGGCGGATGATGGGACATACAGAAGAGGCAGTAAAAGGTGAGTACGGACGCCAATTTTCACGACAGGACGTTTGAGGTTCCATTCAGACCTCCGCGCGGCGCTGAGGATACAGCCGTCGAACACAGAAGCGCTGGAAGAGATGCTTTCTTTGTTACCATCACAGTCGTCTCCGCCACTCACCCCGTCGTACCCGGACGAAGCCACGTCTTCCTCGGTCGGCGGCACCTCCGCTACGCCGCGTAACATACCCCTGGCCAACCACAATCACCTCCAAGTACCGAAGCCAAAATCCCAAAAACAGCTCCCGTTTGCGCGTACCAAGGCAGACGACCGAAAGCTCAAAATTACGCCAATTCTCGTCATGTTTGAAGTGCCGGAGTATATCCCTGGAGATCCTTCTTCCACATGGAAGTCAGCGCGCGCACAGCGGGTGAAGAACGCCACGACCAAGACGGAGACATTCATCTATCCGAGTTGGGAAAAGTATACCGTCAAACAAGTGGGGTAGCGGAGGCGGGCTTTTATGGCACATCACGACCTAACCCATGCTATCTTTTTTCTTTCTTCCTGGCGCTGGATGGAAATGCTTGTTTTTGGGCATGTTTTGTCTTCTTTCGGATTGCTTTTTGTGCTTGACGTCGTAGTAACGCGTGTGGTTCATGCGTATACGAGCTAAGGGAAAGAGTGAACTATGTACGAATGCTGGGGTGCTCGGATGTGTAAGTAAGTGAAGGTGCGGCGAAAACCGGGAGCAGATGCTGAATGCCAAGGCAGCCTCGGACAAAACGAACACGATACGAGCCTGTGAGAGAGGCGTGGTAGTTCGCTCGTGCAATCTCGGATCATGGGATCAGCTACTCAACCGCTCGGTGGTCACAGGGACTCGTTCACCGACGGGAGGCCGCTTGAAGGTCCCAGGCTTGCCACTTTACCCCATCCATGCCTGGCTGGACGTTAGTGGACACCCACCCGACCCGGGGGCGCACCTTCCGACGTCCTCTGGACACGCTTGAACTCGGGTTTATTTGGGATGGCCTCTTCAATGGGACTGCAGACAACATACAGCACTTTGAGCTGAGTCTCCCGAACGGTTCTCGAGATGCACATTTGTTTTCTGTGGCTAACATCACGAGGGCGTGGGTGTCTACAAAAAGACGTTACCCACTCGTGGGGGCCACCGTGCGGGGTCGCAACGCCCCACTCCGTCTCAGGGATACTACAGACCCGGAAGCGCCAGGTGGTGGGGGTGATCCTGATAATGACACAGGATTCACGTCGGAACCCCACTTTGTCGTCCGGGAACGCGATCTCTCCGTCCTTCGTCCGCACGAGATCGTCTTTGGGGAGGTGAGCAGCACAGAGGAGGCCCAACGGCGGGTGGCTGCGATCTTGGATGGTCCGCGTCCGCTTTCGGAGGAGCTGCTGGTGCGGCTGTATGTCTTTCGCGAAGCCGACCCCAAAAGGACGGACGTCCTCCATTTGATGACATCGATGGCGCACTGCGTGACAGACGGGATGGCGAACAACACCTTCGTGCGGTGTTTCTTGGATACCCTCGCGAGAGGTGGAGGTTCAGACTCGGAGCCTGCTCAGATTCCGTTAGAGGACAGATTGGCGATGGCGATCCCCTCGACGGAACTCGAACCTATGCATTTGTGCTCCCTTACCCCGGCAAGGCGGCGGTGGCGAAGAGCTGTCGGGGTCGTGATATTTCAGTTGAGGATGGCAAAGAGACAGGTGGGTGTTGCTTTTCCTCACAGACTTTTTCCTCGCGTCGTAGACAACCGAGGTCGTCTTCGACGGGAATGTTGACGGTCGTCAAATAATGTAGGGGGGGCATACGCTTCCATGTCGTCTCACGCGCTCGACACCGCGCGTCGCTGCACGACCTGGCCATTTATCCATCTCACTCACGCACACCCAAAGCGCTGCCGTATCTGCCAACTGTCGTCTGCACGACATCACATTTGGAAATGCCTACCTTGCGCTCGCACAAGTGGCGATGACCCGAGTGCTCTACCGACGGTACCTGCGTGGCGACATTTCTGAAGAGGAATGGGCGTATCGAAAGAGACAACCACATATCACTGGGGGGCCGCTCAATTTGCGTCCGTATCTCGACAAGGCGTGGTTCGATCGGGGTGGTGGGGGCGAGTTTGTGCTGTCCATCAGTTTCTTCTTCTACCAGCTCCCGTTCATGACACTCGGTACCACGGCGGAACGACACCACGACGGCAAACACGACCGTGAGCGCGTTCTGTTGGATGGTGCACCGCCGTTCTCGGATCTCCTTACGTTTGATCGGTTCTTGCATCGCGCTGGGCTGGTCAAGAAGCAAGCGACTGCGTTTTTCAGTCATCCCCTGTTTTTCGAGATCACCCGTGCGGCGAGTCTTGGGCGTACTGAGCGTACGCGGTTTGGCGCTCTGGAGTGGATGAAGCACGTAGGGATTGGCGATGGCAATGGCACACATGGGAACTCGGACAAGGACGAGGTCCTATCGGTCATGGACATCCCTACGGTCTGGGCTCATGGGGGGTCTAGCGTTGGTAACGTGCGTCTTGTATCCCTTTTTCGATCAACCATCCTCACCTCCAATCTGTCACTACCAGACGGATTTGGTATTCCCATCTGAATATCCATTACCACCCACCCACCCACTCTCACCCTACTCTTCCGTTCCACATCCTTTGAGAGCAGGCTATATTAGCCCGCCCTCGCCATCTGCTTTTGAAGCAGATACGACCCCGAAAATCGCGGTAGAATACATCAGCATACATCTCCACACGCGTCCTTCGGAGCTTTACCTTGGCGCATCTAGCTCGCGCGGACAGTTGAACATGTTCGTCTTTTACGATGGCAACGTATTCGAAGAAGAGGTCGTGAGGGAGTGGTTGGGTGAAGTTAGGGAGGCCGTATTGTGGTACCTCGGTCGGTCGCATCGGACTCGGCAGAGTCGCCCGGGTGGTGGTGATGGACAAGCTGGACTTGGGGAAGGCGTACGAACCAAATTGTAAAAGAGGTTGCGTTTCGAGTGTCGCTCAACAATTCTTATACCCGAGATTGGCAGAGGGTGAATGTATATACCTTTGGCCAAACGGTCGTGATTTGGAAACGTTCATCACGCTGGCCAGTGGCACTTGCACCAAGATAATCAGACAGGTCGACGAGCTTTATTCTTGAATCGAGGACACTGACAATGATTTTGCGTTGACAGTATTACGACTCCTCGCACCCCTTGCCTTCTCTTTGGAAGGTTACTGGGATTAAAGAAATTGGTTAGTTGCTCCCCCGAGTCCCCTTCTCTTCGAGTCTCAATTACTGCTTGTCGTGCTCACTTCACTCTTCTTGTGCCGCATCCATCAATATACTGTACCTCCAGGTCCCAACTGTCTCGAGTCCAGCAACAATGGCGTGCCCCAAGAAGTTGTTCTATGCCCCCCTCTTTGTCATCAGTAAGCCCACATCTGGCTCCCTAGCATCTCGTCCCTGCCTACCGAGTCAAGTCAGAGAGTGAGTACTAATCGGCGCGCAAGGCACCGTTCGAGGTGTGTGCAAGCACATCTCTGCTCCCACTCTGCTGCATGCTTGTTTTTGTCTGACTCACGTCTTTCACGTCTCACACAGACAGCGGGATGTTTGCATGTTTTCTTGCATCGGATGGTGGATCCCGTTATTTGTACTAGTTCGTGCTTGTATTTGTATTTTGCGCGACTTGGTTGCATTTTGGTGCTTTCAAGCTCTAAAAGGGTTAAGATCGCCTGGCGGCCAGAGTTGCCTTTGTACTATGGCCGCAGAAGACCTTGCAAGCATTCAAGGCATGCTAGACTTGTAAGCCTCGCAGCCACCAGACTAGCCTCGGAAGGATCGGAGTATTACCTTGGAAGGCACTCACAGCCTCGTGGGCCCGGTAATTAGTAGGCCTTGCAAGATCTGGGCACTTTTGCTGACATGATCCCACGCTTGCGATTCCACCCTACCGATGTCTGGCTGGACGTTAGTGGACACCCATCCGACCCAAGGGCGCACCTTCCAACGTCCTCTAGACCCGCTTGAACGAGCTTTTCTCTGGGATGGCCTCTACAACGGGATCGCAGACAGCGTACAGCACTTTGAGGTCCGTCTCTCGAACGGTTCTCGAGAAGCACATTTGTTTTCTCCCGCCAACATTGTGAGGACGTGGGTGTCTACAAAAAGACGTTACCCACTCGTGGGGGCCACCGTGCGGGGTCGCAGCACCCCACTCCGCCTCAGAAAAGCTACAGACTCGGAAGTGCCGGGTGGTGGCAGCGGTGGTCCTGATAATAACACAGGATTCACGTCGGAACCCCACTTTGTCGTCCGGGAACGCGATCTCTCCGTCCTTCGTCCGCGCGAGATCGTCTTTGGGGAGGTGAGCAGCACAGAGGAGGCCCAACGGCGGGTGGCTGCGATCTTGGATGGTCCGCGTCCGCTCTCGGAGGAGCTGCTGGTGCAGTTGTATGTCTTTCGCGAGACCGGCGACTCCAAGAGAACGGACGTCCTCCATTTGATGACATTGGTGGCGCACTGCATCACAGACGGGATGGCGAACCGTACGTTCGCGCGGTGTTTCTTGGATACCCTCGCGAGAGGTGGAGGTTCGGACTCGGAGCCTGCTCAGATTCCGTTAGAGGACAGATTAGCGATGGCGATCCCCTCGACGGAACTCGTACCTATGCATTTGCGCTCCCTCAGTCCGGCAATACGACGGTGGCGAAAAGCAGTCGGGGTCGTGATGTTTCAGTCGAGGATGGCAAAGAGACAGGTGGGTCCTCAGACTTTCCCTCGCGTCAACCGAGGTTATCGTCATCTTCGACACGGACGAGACATGGATTGATTGTGGTCATTATGTAATGTAGGGTGGGCATACGCTTCCATGTCGTTTCACGCGCTCGACACCGCGCGTCCCCGCACGATCTGGCCGCGTCTCCATCTCGCTCACGCCCACCCAAAGCGCCGCTATACTTGCCAACTGTCGTCTGCACAAGATTACATTTGGAAATGCCTACGTCGCACTCGCACAAGTGGCGATGACCCGAGTGCTCTACCGACGGTACCTGCGTGGCGACATTTCCGAAGCGGAATGGGCGTATCGAAAGAGACAACCACATATCACTGGGGGCCCGCTCAATTTGCGTCCGTATCTCGACAAGGCTTGGTTCGATGGGGGCGGTGGAGGCGAGGTGATGATGTCCATCGGTTTCTACTTTTACCAACTCCCGTTCATGACACTTGGTACAACGGCGGAACGACACCAGGACTACAAACACAACCGAGAAGGCGTTCTGTCGGATGGTGCACCGCCGTTCTCGGACCTCCTTACGTTTGATCGGTTCTTGCATCGCGCTGGACTGGCCAAGAAACAGGCGGCGGCGTTTTTCAGCCATCCCTTGTTTTTTGAGATCATACATGCGGCGAGTCTTTCACATGCTAACCATACGCGGTTGAACGCTCTGCAGTGGATGAAGCGCATCGAGACTGACGATGGCGATGGCATACATGGGAACTCGGACAAGGACGAGGTTCTGTCAGTCATGGACATGCCTCCCGTCTGGGCTCATGGAGGGTCCAGCGTTGGTAACGTGCGTCTTGTATCCACCCTCACTCCTTACGCTCACCTCTATTCTGTCACTAGGTAGATTTGGTATTCCCGGCTGAATACCCATTACCACCCACCCACCCGCTCTCGCCCTACTCTTCCGTCCCACATCCTGTCAAAGCAGGCTATATCACCTCTCCCTCACCCCCGCCGCCTGCTTCTGAAGCGGACACGGCCCCGAAAATCGCGGTAGAGTTCCCCGGGACGTATCTCCACATGCGTCCTTCGGAGCTATACCTCGGCGCATCTAGCTCGCGTGGACGGTTGAACATGTTTGCCTTTTATGATGGCAATGTATTCGAAGAAGGGGTCGTGAGGGAGTGGTTGGACGAAGTTAGGGAGGCCATGTTGTGGTACCTCGGTCGGACGGAGCATCAGTCACGTCCTGAGAGCCACGGCGGTGGTGATGGGCAGGCTGGACTTGGTGGAGACGTACGCACTCGCGTGTGACAGAGGTTGCGGTCCAAGTGTCGCTCAACCGTCCACGCGTTCGGGGACCAGAGCGTCCAACACGAATATACGTACCTTGACAGCACGATCGCGGTTTGTCACGTTGGCTCGTGGCGAGTACATACGCACTGCACTGCCTGCACCAACTTGAAGGTCATCAGCGACTTGCCAATCGACAGCCCAAGTCGGCATGCAAGCTTTATGCTTGATATCCCGCAACTAGGTAGATACCCTAAACGTTACTAGTACCACTGCCAGAAGGATGAACCACAGGTTCGTCAATCGCTCCATCGGGCCCCGAGGGCGGAAAGCCGTCGCCACTGTCATCCCTTGATGAGCCCTCACACATTTGGTGGTCGGCTGTATCGTGAGCCTTCCGTGCCAACGCTTGAATAACGGATGTCACTACACGAAAACGAGAGCGAGTAAAAGAACGTACCTCGACGTTCTGCAGCCTCGCACTTTTCATCATACCTGCGGATACTTTGAAAGGCCTGGGTATCTCTTCAACTTGGAGCCTCTGCGCTGGGGCATAGCGGTCTCGTAAGGGCACCGTGGGCTCGAGGTACAACCACAATGGACAACGTGCTTGATCCACGATACAGCAAGGCGGAGACGGGCAAAAACCAGGTTGAAAACGGTGTGGAGGATGCGGAGGACGTCGTTGAAAGCAATGACGAAAGAAGGCTTACAAATCGGGAACTCAAAAGAGGTCAACTTCAGCGGGCCCATCCGCAAAGAGACTTGTCGCACCAGGTGCCACGAGGGGCGCCTATGATACATCTCGATGATATGTAGCGTCGACGAACACAGTACGGCGCGCGCGCTACATAGTGGGAAGGCACAGCGACCGCCACCACCACCGTGACAAAGGCACGTTCAAGGTGGATGATGAAGTTGGCCCTGATCCTTACTTGTACTACACAGTCCACACGTACCGTCTGCGTACCCCCCCCGCTGTCACGGCTCCGAAACGGGTTCACGGACAACGTCCTTGAACGACTCCAGTACGTACGCCGTTCACTCCGTCGTCGAAGGTGCGACGTGGCCTCGCGCACGTGCTCACATGCCCACATCCTCAAGGGCCAAACGGCCCACACGCGAAAAAAAAAACCTCCTCGCGACGACATTGTATGTACTGGTGTGTGTCACCTCCCGCGATCCGAGACACGGACTCGCAAGGCTCGAGCGCAAGGTCCCCCCCGAGTCAGTCGCCGACGCGTGTCAAAGAGAGCCTTGTAAGCGCTACATATTGTCGTTCCCAAAAAAACAGGCCCGCATCTCGACAACGTTGTCACAGACACGTCATCGAGAATGCCATGCCAATCGGAACAACAATCTGAGTCAACAAGTTCCAAGAGTCTCCCCTTTGAACGAATTTCCACATGCCATCAACAGTTCCAAGTTCAAATGTATCATTTCGAGCTAGTACTTTTTATCTGAATAATCGCAACTATGATCGCCAAAAGATACTTCAGATGCCAGGGTAACGATATACTATGTACCACGATTTGATGAAAAAGCGATGTCCGCTACGTAACATCGAATTTAGAGAAAGAGCGTTTGAAGAGAACGAAAAAGAAAAGAAAAAAAAAACAGACGAGCGATGAAGAGTAAACGGCAGACCACAAGCAGATAGAGAGAACCAGCATAACAAGAAAGATCGTCAGACACACTATAGTGTCAAATGTCTACTGAAAATTTGGAAACGGTCCTGGGTGGTCGGGACAGATCCCGGGTGATTGGTCCTCGGCGGCGGCCTGACGGTCTAGCCCCGCTTCGCCCGCTCTGGAAGCCCAGCGATGGGTCTCGACCCCACACCAGCACCCACACCAACATGCTCAAAACCCTCCATCCCTTCCCCATCCACCATGTCGTTCCCATCTTCATCACGAGCCTTCCCTTTTAAACACCCCTTGTCCAGCTTGACACCCTTCAACCCCACACCCCCTCTTTCAACCATCGCCCGCTTCGCACTCGCAGGTCCAAGCGTCTGCGACGGATACCGCTTAAACGAAGGCCGAAGCACCTCACCGTCACTTCCACTCCCACCAGTCCCCGTCCCATCGCTCGTCACGCTTGACGCGCGCGAACCGGGCTCGAATGTGAGGGAGGTCGAGGAACCAAGGGTGATCGGGTGTGAATGGGAATGTGAGTGTCCGTGTCCGTGCGAATGCGAATGCGAGCTCGAATGCAACACAGACATGGACATGGAAGGTGGAATCGGCAACGAAATTGATGCCCCCTGCATCGGCGGGGGCTTTACCACACCCGACACCGGTACATATGCATGTGATGGGTGACTGTGGTGTTGGTGAGGAGGATGCTGCGAAGTAGACACCGTGAACGCCTGCGCCAACGACGACGTCGAACTCGAACTCGAACTCGACGGTCGACTGATCCCTTGATGATCCGCTTGACCCGCACCTGCACCCGCAGTGGCAGACGAAGGAGCCCCAACGTTCCCCGTCACTTCCATTGGCGGACTTCCATTCAAACTCGGGCGCGTTCCTCTTCGTCGTGGGACAAGGTTCAACTTGAGCGACGCATTCCGCGCATTTACAGCCGCCTCATAACTCCTCAAATCCTCTGGGTTCCCATGCGCTGTCGTGCGCACCGCACCACCCACTTCACCATGCCCATTGACCATCAACGGGTGACCCTTTTCCACCGTCGGCGTCACGCTTGGCAACGACGACACTCTCACGCGCCGTCGTTGACCCGGCGGTGACTGTGGCATCTGTGCGAGCGAACACGGTTGCGAAGACGATAAATCGAGCGCCGCCGTCCCCGGCACGCTCAAAGGTGAGCGCACGTACGCTTTCCACGCATCTTTGAGCTCCCGACTATCCGCCGTTTCCTTGGTTAGCCTGGGCGTGGGTAACGCGCCGGGCGACATCCCACGGTCACGACCTTGCTGTGGATGGGCATGTTGCACGCGGGTCGGCATCGGCGTCGTATTAGGCGAGTGAGGCAATACACCCATACCAAGATTGGAGAAAAACGGAACCCCATCGGAAGAAAGACCAGCGAGCACATTAGGGTCGTCGATAGACATGAGACCAAACGCAGAGGAGAAACCGCCTTCACCAACGTGGTGTGTTTGTTGTGGCAGGGGTGGCTGGGAAGGCTCAGACGAACCAGGAAAGGTCGGCGGTTGAGAGGTCGGTATCGAACTGCGGCGTTGATGCTGCAGTATATGCGCATTGTGGGCTTGCCTCTGCATTTCCTCCGAATGAGCATCATACATCTCGTTTCCCGAGAGAGGAAGATGCACGTTTGAAGAGGCAGCGCTGGAAGGGACAGATTGCGAGGTCGCACTGCTACTATCGCTAAAATCCAACGACACCCTCCTGGGGCGGTAGGCAGAACCGATGAGACCAGCACCATAGAATTCAGGCGCAAACGAAGGCTGTTCCGAGGACATGAGCGCGTGTGTCCTCGCTGTGCCATCAAAGGGCTTGGTATCATCCAAGGGGGGATAAGTTCCAGGTTCGCCCCAGCCAGGATGCCAGTTGCTCGATGGTGATTGCTGTTGCTGGGTGGTGTACACGCTCGGGACTACCGCCGGAGAGCTACTGGAAAGCATGGAAGGACCAACACGTCGAAGGAATTCGGCTGGTGCACTGTATTTTGCTGCCATGTCTGCATCAGAAGCCATGGAAAAGGGAAACTGGGACATGTCTGCAGCTGTCCAATTTGACGGGTAAGCAGGGGCGGCAGGGTTAAAGGTAAACGGGGTGTTGAAGATCTGGTCTGAACCAGGGAAGGGGGTACCGACAGGTGGCGCGAGGACTAGATCATCGAGGTGAGACGACAGCCGGGAAGAGCCGATGCTACCACTGAGCGAGGAAGAGGAGGAAGAAGGGGAGCGGGGAAGGTGATGACCAGGACCGCTTGGGGCGGTCTGGCGATGAAATTTGACGTACGTACAGCGACACTTGCGGGAAAGGCATTTTGCTGCAGTATCCGGACGGAAGAGGACAACCGGAGCATGGAGAGAGAACAAAAAAGGAGTGGGTGATTGTGAGTGGCAGAAAATAAAAGTTGCGTACAACAAGGGTTGGAACCATCACATGGGAGACTGGACTGGACACATTGGTCGCAGGCCTGCTTGGAGGTGGTCGCGCGGGACGTGGCGGCAGAGCCCTTTCTGCGAGCGCTGGGGGTGGTGTTGGGAAGAGGTTTTTCATTGGCGTGGCATTTGTTGATATGGCGGGCGAGAAGGTCGCTGGGGGAGCGGTGAAACGATGGAATTGAGGAGAGAAAGTGGAGAGTGGGGTACCTTCTTGCAAATTGATCTCCACAGTATTGGCATTTGTACGGACGATCGCCCGTGTCTGATCAGTGTGTGGGGACAGGTGAGTGGATGGGTGGAGCGAGAGAGTGGGACGTACGTGATCGCATGTGCCGGGCGACATGTTGAGGACGAGTAAAGGTTGCTTGGCAGACGGGGCATTTGTGGTCACCGCCCATCGTGTGTCGGGTTGTCGTTGGTGGTGTCGTCGTCGTCGTCGTCGTTGTCGGCGATATTGAGCGGGCGGTCAGAGAGTCGCTCGCAGTTGGTGGATCCAAACCCGATGACACAACTTGTATATATTTACTCTATCAATCAAATCCAACCCCAGATCTCAGATATCGGCTCCTGCCGCACCATGATGTCATAGGTCCAAACACAGTACACAATCCCCAGTCCGTCTCAGTTCTGTACTACCATCCCTTCCTGTATATATACTAGCTCATCGACCGACTCACTCCGTCGCAGAGACAAGAAAAACAAGACAAAAAACAGACATTTACCGAGGTTGTCAAGACAATGAGTGAGTAGGTGACGCATTCTGATTACGTCTGTTTACGCGAGACTGTGGCGGAGATCAATCCGCTGCAAACACGCGCATTGACGTCAGACTCCCAACGGCCCACTGCGTCATAATCACTCACCTCGGTGCAGCCACGGGCACGAACACCTCTGCTTTCGCACTGCGGCAAGGAGTCAGCGTCGCATGCAGAGGCAACGTGTCAGTCATCACGTGTCACGAGCTCTGTGACCCCCGTTTTCGGGTACACCCCGTGAAATAGACACCGCGCATCAAAATGTCGAGGGAAAACAATAGAAGCCTCGAGCAAAAAAAGAAAGAGGTGGACTTCGTGATCGCACCCCCGCAGAGAGGTCGGCGTATTCTGCAACCTGGTTCTCTTGTGACAGGCATGAGAGATCCGGGTCACGATCCCACGGAACCCATCCGCAGTAGCGGCAGCGTTGACTCCGCAGCAGTGCGATCCGAATTAGGCAGATTCTTCCCGTCGCATGAGAAATGTGGGGGGATGCGCGATTGAGCAATACACGGTGGATCATCGTCCCACGCTGACGGGAATGCAGTACTGCCAAATCGGGAAATATGACTGACGTAATGGGGTTCGATCATGCCACCGGCGTCATCGATCTTCACCGCCGTTATGACAAAGGGGACCAATCGGAGACGACCAGTCACACCGCCCTCGATCGCGCACGTCATCATCACCCCCAGAGACGATAAACGAAAGAAACATCACTCACGGTGTCAGATTGTCCACCCCAATGTACTTCATGTCCACGGGTATGTAGTGCTTGTTGGGTAGCTTATAACTCGCCTGGTCCACGCCGGCATTCTCCGATATCACCCGTTGCCCCATTCTGAACAGCGTCGCCTGTTTCCCAGTGACACCCTGTCACTCAACATCGTAGTAGGCCCACGCACCTGTACACTCGCACTCTCGTCTGTCGCGAATATATCAAGCGTAGACGTCCTCGCACGTTCAGCAACGCCAAGCGCATCCCACACGGTTCCCTTGACATCCCCAATGTTCTTGGGCGTACCAAAGTCGAGCAACTTCGGGTCAGTCGGAATACGAAGCGAGACAGGCGAAAAGTGATATTCGAGGTCGACAGAGGTACTCAGAATGCGCTCCGAGACTTCGACGAGGGTCGTGTACTCGTCGCGGATGAATCCCTCGAACGCGGATCCGGTCGACTTGAGCACTGCAGACAGAAAGTGGGCATTGGCAATCACGGTGGTCAGGTTGGTTGACATACCCAACAAGTCAGAAATACCCGCTGTTACCTTGGCCACCAACGTCTTGCCATCCACCCTTTCAAACTACGGACCGACGGAGGTCAGTACACAATCTCTGAGCAGGGGCGAGAAAGGAGGGGAAGTAAATGTACGCCCGGATCGATGCGACGGGAATCGAAGTTATATACCAAAAAGGACCACATCCCACTTGGCTCCACAGGCTAGACCTGAGTCCATGTGGAGTCGACTTCTGTCGGCCACACCTTGCCGGCTCCACTCGGGATACTGCGCGGTGGAGCCGCGTCTCGTTGCCCCGAGCGACCATCCATCCAAAAAATAGACGATATTGAGACTCACCGCGACATGGACGACCCGCTTATCGTCCCCATCCCGATGGAACGCGTGTGTATGCGCCTTGTCCTGTCCACTCACGCTGATGCGCGACCAGCGAAGCTGTTCGATGGTTATAAAGGCTTTCTGGAGGTGTGCGTATTTGGAGAGCACGTGTGTGCCCAGGTGGAGCGCAAAGTGTTCAGGAACGAGGATATGGTCCGAAACTTTGGCCAGGTCTGGTGCATACATAGGTAACGGAGCAACGAGAAAGAGGGGAGAGGCGTACAATAGGTGATGTTCTTCACTGTCGATGGTTTGGCGATGATGAGTCGAGGTGAGTGAGGTAGGGGAGGAGGGACGTACTGGAATCGGTGGCAACAATGGCCGAGTTATCCGCCTTGGTGTATCTAGAACGTGTAAAGCTCAACCCTCGGAATCAACGAACGAACACTCACGAGGCATCGATATCACCTTCGACGAGCAAGGTGACGTTGTACTCCACAATGTAGTGGACGCCGTCGCTCTCGCGCTTGACGCGGAGGACCCGCACCTTGTCTTTACCGTAGCGTGCGGTCGTAAGGGTGACATCGACGGGGGTGGGGGTGGACATGATAGACTAAGATCGGGGTAAGATGACGCTGGTCCGTTCGACGAGTGTTTGATATCGTAGATGATGACGAATAGACCAGACCAGGTAGTACATTCAGGTGACTCGGGATACACATGCTGATCTAAGATTGGCTCGAGATAAGAACCGATAAGGAATCGGTCCCTACCTATCCGCCGCCGGCGCGCCCGGGCCGGGGGTGTCCAATGGCCCACCGGAGCCGCAGTTGAGCGCACGGGCCAAAGGGAAGCGGAACAGGGAACGTCCCATTCACCCCGCCTGACAGTCCCGAATCTACTGCGCTTATAGCCGAGCTGCGTTCGATAAACCATGATATGACCCGGGAAGAACATGGGCTACCCTTGTCCTCCTGGGAAGGGATGCTAGCCTGTGAACTCGCTTTCCCAACAAGGGAAGCGACCTCACACCAACAAGTGCCTCTTGGGATCTCGAAGTGGACCAGACTTGCGCCAAGAGTCGTCCAATCCCGGACCACTGTCGGGACAAGTCTCTGAAGCCTCCCTTTGTTCGACCTGCAGCGAGTAGCCTAGGCCGTGCTTGGATTCGCCGAAGGTGGGCGAGGATCCCAAGTTTATGAGAGGAGGACCTCTCACGATGATATCATGGACTCGAGAGGCAAGCCGTCGACAGGAGTTTCGTCGAGACGACCTCAGGTCCTGTATTTTAAAAGGGCATCGTGTCGAATATCATGATACGGAGGCTTAAGGTTAACATCCAAAACATCTGGTCCTGACATCCGTCTCGCGTAGTTCAGTGATGTAAACGAGATGGGCACAGTGACTGCGTACGGTAGGAGCAGGGTCCAGAGTTAAGCGTAAACGATATGACTGGTGACGATGCTGCAGACAGAATACCTGGTTTACCAAACGTGGGGGATGATCCGTGCAGGGACTCTTTTCTTGTACGCTCTATATTCCTCTCTGATTCCTTCGTCTCGCTGAATGAGATCTTCCTGGATTTCCACGGGTCGAAGGTCAGTGCATGTAAACCAAGAGGAGAACTTGAAGCGCACCTCGATGGGCATCTTGACTGCGAACGCAGCTATGTTGATCCCGAGCGCGACGAGCGGTATGTACGACCAGGACATGACGGACCACACCACTTCCTGCAAGAGAGCCATGCTGCACCAGATCAGATACGTGCTCACGCAGCGTTCTTTCCATGAAGCAGACGAGGACCCACCTATATAACGGGTGACGGACCCATGCATACGGGCCTGTCTGAACGACCCGAGGCCGCTCACGACGCTACAAGGGGAAGAGGAAACCGAGTTCAATCAGACAGAGTCTCGGACGTCGAAAAGCATCATGCACACCCCTAGAAAGTGCCACTGTTCACCCAGATGATAGAATATATTGTCAATCAGGCCCGTCAGCGCAAACCCGGCAACACAAGCCCCTGCCCTCAGTACACCCTTCCACGCCGGATCCAATCGAACGCCCGCGATCTCTTCTGGCAGTGCGAATTGTGTCATCCATTCCGGCTGTTGAAATTTGTTGAGCATGAGTGCGCCGATATAGACTGCTGGAGGGACGAAGGCGACCATTGCATGGATGGGGGTGACGATCCGACCGATGATGGGTATGGTTTCCGTTCTGGCACGTCCGCCCTTGGATTCAGCGTGAACAGCGGTCGCCTTCACCCTGCCTCGCATGTGTCTGAAGAAATCAAAGGCGCTGAAAACAACAAGTGCTTCGAGCGCCTGGGTGGAGGTGATCTGGAGGTTGAGTCCGGCAATGTACATAGGTGAAGTGGCGGGTGTCGGTGATGTTGAGAAGAATGAAATTGCTGCGGAGTCGATTTGTAGGCTTTAAGACTCATATACGTGGGCGCTCATCAAGACAGGGGTAACTGGTGCGGTACTCACCTCAAGGCCACGCTGACAAAACCTGAAGCTTGAAGCTTGAAGGCCAGATGGCTTGATCACTCAGAGATGGAACTGTTGGTGGGCGGGAAAACATCGTTGTCCATCTGTTGGAGGGCACTGTCCGTGGAAACCGGAATTCACATGCTGATCAGACGTTTTTCATTGACGAAAACGGAAATAATGGCGTTTGGAGGACTCCTTGCAAGTTAGCTGGAGAAGCATGCGAAAGAAGTGCAAGTCCCAGCCCGACTAACCCGCGAGGACAATCCGACATGGACGGTTATCTACCTGTTCATGTCTTCTCGTTCGGATAAACCCTGTCAACCAGCTGGATTTCCGCGAGTGTATGCCCGCGACGTCCTGATTTATCTCGAATCTGCGAGTCGGTCTGTAACTTCGTCACCCTGGTGGCAGCTTGGACGGGGGAACTTGGTTCGCTCAGCAGTGGCATGACAGGGTTCGGGTAATGTTGCGCCTTAGTAAAACTTGCATGTGGATTGCCGGCCCCCCGACGGAAGAAGCATAGCGCCCAGTTACTAACCATAATCGGAGGATGTTTGTCCTGTGTTTCATGCCAAGTCCGAGTTGGTCCAAGCTTGGAACCGCGTTACTCAGGTTCGATATTGATTGTCGCACCTCGCACGGGATTGCTCACGCTATTCAGCTTCGACTTGCATTTGACCCACCCGACTCTTTGCCGACTGTCACAGAAGACAGCAGTGACCGCTCGCACTGTTCTTTACGTCGAAGAAAAAGGCCCATGACGCTCCAACCTACGACCGCTCAAAACCGACCTCTAGATCCGCATGGTCAGTGGGTGGGCGGCTCTAAACGGACGCGGCGCCAAGTGCAACTTTTAATTAGGAGATTTTAGAAACGATTCGCCAGGGATGTCTCGCCGACTTAGTTCCACTTACCCGAACCATTCCAGCAATATGCCAACAGGCCACGAGCGTGAAACAGGTGCTCTCTCAAGCCTACTCCTCCCACTTCACCCACTCACCCACACAGCAGTCACAGCGCCGTTGGCTTGTTCCGCTGCCTTTACGTTGCTCCGCCCCTCTCAGGCCATTCGGCGACCTCAACCTCGTGGCTGTAGTCAGTCAATCCAGCCCGTTTGCATTCGCCTTTCTCCCTTCGGTTTCCCCGCGCGGTGTTCATTAGTCTGTCGGGTCTTGTCGGCAAGTGCGCCACATTGACAGACCCACCTCGACTCGACTCTTCAGCGGTTCCTGTGTCACTTATCGTGACTTGTCGGGCCGCAGACAAACTGGCACTGACTTGACGTCAAGGTATATATATATATATATACATGTCTGCAATCTGTTTCCTGGACTGACTATATCATCAGTGTTGCTTTGCTCTATTTCTCATCAGCTCTTGCTGCGTTGCAATTGCTAGTCCGGCATTATGGACCTCTTTGCGCACTTGAATTACTGCTATCCTGGAACTTCCAACGCTGCACGACTTCCTGTTCCTCAACAACCACAAGGACCTCCCCATCACGTGCCGACACACAACGTTCAATCAATGCAAGACCCAACCCATACAGGCGATGGGTATATGCGTTCAGATCCTAGCGGGATAACGCAGACTTGTCCCCCACTAAACTCCACGGCTGGCCACGGTTTACGTCCCCAACAGAAAAGCATCCCCGTCGGTCCCCGGGGTGCTATTCATTCTGGTCCCACAGGTCCCATGAAGATATATCACATGGACGAGTCTATTCACCTCTCGGATCAATACATTCCATCATCGAGCGACAAGATTACATGTACAGACCATCGACCGCTGGATGAGATATTTGGAAGTATACGCCCTCCATCCGGGTGGTCACAACCCCGATCGGGTTTGATACATCCAGCGCAGAATGGAACACCACGTGGGCACCCCCTGCAAACTTCGGTCCTCACGTATCCTTTGCCCATTAAACCACAGTTGGATGGGGTCGTACAGATTCCGCTGCTCGCCGTGGACAACCAGATGAGCGGCACAGGCCTCGTCGTTGATTTTCGGTGTTCTGATTGGGGTATTGGTGTTCAGGTAGAAGGTATGTTATCGAATACTGACTTGGCCTCGCACGCCTGAAGGACTGGCTCAGGGATACCAATGTCGGACCTTTTACGTGGCAATGTGTCCGGCCTTCAGGATCCCTATCAGTGTGTGCTTGATGGGTTGGGTCTTACCGATTTGCGGCTCAATATACTGGTGCGTCATTTGTTCTGATTCGAAAACGCTTGATATTTTATCCCCTACTTAACTGTAGTGGCCCCATTATCCTCCGTTTACGAAGGTGATATCCGCTTTCGGCCCGGGCGGTAAGCCGATAACGCGTGCTGAATTGGGTTACGACGTTTCCCTTGCATTTGCCGAATTCTTCTACGTACGTCGCCTACCCCATTTCTATGTTCGAACTCGGCCTCACACCGGTTCCCCCGTGGTGTAGCAGATAACGTCACGATCCGTTCCCGGCGCACAACCCGGACCCTACGCGATTTCTTCATCACCCCCAGGGTCGTCGTCGCCTGGAATCAACTTTGACCAGCTGCATCTCATCACAGTGAGGAATACGAGTCGCGGGGAGTGGATGGCCGAAATAAGAGCTGTCTCGATGTCTTGAGAGACTTGTGAGTCGTCATCACCACCATCAGACTTGTTTCTCCCCATAGTGCATTACGAGGACATTGGTACTTGGATCCGATATTTCATACTCTTACACCAACGTGGCCCTTGCGGTTATCGTAATTGGCCCATCGACCTGTACTGAGAACAATATAGCCATTTCCATTGGCGTCCGACAGCACTTTTTGACCATGTAAACACGGGTTCGTGGCAGGGTGACCAATGCGCCCAATAACGAGTGTGCTTTGACAATCTTGCGATGGACCACTTTTGCTAATTTCGCGCCTGGACCACTGCTATCGCCACCGCAATCCTTTCAGAATACCACAAGATCTCTTTGTGGTCCACACTCCACAATGGGCCTCTCTCGCGCACATTCGGCTTTGATCTTCCTATTGACCGACTCCTTTGTAGAAATGAATATGGATGGTGCTTTGACAGCGCGCTCGATGTATAAGAGCCCCCGATCTTCGACATGAATTGGCAAGCTCAGCGAGACATCTCTAATCACCCCTTCTCGTTGTTTTCTTTCTACATCCTCATGTCTGTAGATCCTTCGGGTTTCTGGCACCCACCCGCCACCGTTCACCCCTCACAGCTCCACGCACCACTTCCGCCAGGGTACGCTTGCAGAGATCCGATCCCCACGTTTACTACGCAGACCCCAGGCGAGCTACTGGAGAAGCACTACATCGATAGGCGCAACGATCCAGACTGGACAGATCCCAATGGCGTACTGAGTAAACAGATGGAGGTTTATAGGCATTACCCACACAACGCTGCGGCACCTATCGGTTCACCGGGCCTGATTGGTAAATGGCCGCGTCCGAACGGTCTTGCAGCGGTGCCGGTACCGGTGCACGGTGTGGAATTTGCCGGACCACATCTCGTTGTCGAGTTTAGAAATTTGGATCTCGAGTGTCCTTCGACAGGTATGGTTTCCAATCGTCGTCCGTGTCAGTGCACACGCTAAAAGACGTGTTTGTCGTTGTGGAATAGGCATCCCCCTGGCAGACCTTTATGAGGAAAATACGGACATCTTGGAAGGCGCGGAAGATATCTTGGCCGGTGGCTCCAGGAAGAGGGACCTAAAGTTTGATATTGCGGTGCGTGAACGTGGCACGTGACACAGATCGTGTTTTGGGATTGATGCTGACGCGGACGGACGCCTCCTGCGTATCTCCAGTGGCCTGGATATCAGCTCCAACGGCACACGATCGGCCTTGCCGCAGACAACGGTGGACCGTTGACGCGATTCGAGCTCGGACGAAAAATCGCGATGACATATGCGCTTTTATTCAGGGTACGTCCTCTTCACCCGCGTGTCTCTGACAACGCCACTAACCCCCTCCTCTTTGTCGTGATTAGCAAGTGGAGATGGAAAGACTGTTACCGAGCCACGTCGGCTTCTACAATATCGCGCTTCATCAAGGCCAGAGTGCGAGATGGGACTCGTTGGGGGTGCAGTTGATGCAGCTGCATCTGGTCCGACTCCGCGGTACGGTTGGCGGAGGTTGGGTTGCCGATGTCGATATCGTGTAGGCGCGTGGTAATGTGTTGGATAAAGTTGAATGCCGAGCGCCCTGTCATCGTACTGTACATATATATAACTTGATCGACTACGTACCAAGTACCACTCTCCTTTAAAATTATTCCTGTAGCGCTAACAAGGTTCCTTTACTTCGACTTGATACGCATCCTCGTTATATCTGAGTCATGGTTACATAGTCCAAGGGAGAAAACTGAGTGATGATACAGAGGAGTGTTCCTGCTCATAAGTTTGCATAGTGAAAGGAGATGGTGTGTATCCCAGTTTACCTTGTGCAACCTCTTTTAGATGGGCTGGTCACCAGACTAGCTTTGAGTCCTCAGTGAGTCTGTTATGACTATTCTAATGGTCTTACACCATTTATAGCATTGATCATTGGCTTGTGCCTTATTGTCTTTGTTGTTTGTGTCTTTGGTTGTTTCATCATATGGATATTGCAGTGAGGGTTGCAGTCTTTATGATTATGAATGGGCCAGGATGTAACCCTTCAATGCCTATTGCAACTGTGATTGTTATGGCATTGCAATCAGTGCTTTTTATTACAATGCTAATGTGATCCATGGATTCTATTCCAGCATTTTAATCTTGCAATATATTAAATGCTGTTTTTGAGATTTCCAACATTGATCTCATCATTCAACACCCAATTTGATGTCTCCAACTGTTTTACATATTTCCAGAAGAAAAAGAGCAGCAAATTCTACAGACTGTGACATTTAACCTATGCTATAAATTAAGTTAGTATGTGAAATGCTACTAGTACATATGCCACTTCACTGCTTACACAAAGGGTGGTGCAAGATTATGTCCATGACAAGTTTCACTCTGTCTTCTCTGTCACTGATAGCAGAATATTTGACAAAGAGCTCATCCACACTCTTGGACACCTTGGCAGGTATTTCAGATGCTTTGTACTTTTGTATTGCCAAGGTAAAGGGGTCTTCAGACTTGTCTTGAAAAAGAGTGAAGGAATATTGAAATAGTAGTATGAGATCTATCAAGAGAGATATGTACAGTATAAAGGCTATCAAAGTCTAAAACAAATCAACCTACCAATTCCACTCTGAAGGAATTCTTTCTGTGTCTTGGGTGTCTTTGTAGTCTGAAATATATGTGAAGTCAGTATAATAAATACATTCCTGTGAATATACGTGCCATGGACATTGCCTTTGTGCTTGAAAGAGAACTCTGAAGGTGTGTGATTATTTAAGCAGGTATGTAGGATGAGTATATGATGAAAGATTTACAATATGGGACTGAGGCTTGGGAATAATCTGGATGAGATAAGTCAGGGTATATAGACTTTAAAGGTAAAAAGTGGGGAAACTAACAGTCTGTTCAATTTATAAATATAAATATGGCAACAGTCACACAAGTATGTATCTTACCTTCTGAAAGTCAACAATGTGGGAATCTGGGAGTAGCACTCAAATATTGCATGACAAATCAAGCTTACATCCTATAGAAATGTCAATTTATAGATGGATAATGAATGCTTATAGTAGCAAGAAAATACTTACCAGCTGAGCATACCAGGATTTAGGGAATAATACAGTATATTGATGCAATATGTATTTCACAATGAAATGGCAAGTGGGATGAGCAGAGTGCAGATTCACATTGCACATTAGGTGACTTATCATCTATTTTCAACAAACCTTTACCACAGGCATTGTCAAATTGTCTGTTAGTGGTACACATGGTAAATGGGCATTGTGCAATTTACCTGCTGTGAAAAAAATTTGATGGTAAGTGATAAATCACCCTCATTGCTTGATCTCAAATCAGATCACTTACTTTCTATAAATAATAAAATAGTCAAAGAGATGAAGATAAAGACACATAGATTAGCAATAAACATTTGCTGATGTATTTAACAATACTTACAAACTATTAGTGCAACATTCATGTAAGCAGAAAGGATGGAACAGGATGAGCAGCAGAATCCACATATTAAATCAACACTGGACCACTTACTTCCTATCAATGGAAGAGCAGGAGACATGGTCATCAGCATCATTCTCATCAAATCCAAACCAGACCACTTACTTGCTATCAATGAAAGAGCAGCAGGAGACATGGTCATCAGCACCATTCTCATTTCAAATCCACACCTGACCACTTACTCCCTATCAATGGGAGAGCAGGAGATACAGTATGGTCATCAGCAGCATTCTCATTTCAAATCCACATCAGACCGCTTACTCCCTACCAATGGGAGAGCAGCAGAAGGTCATCAGCAGTGTTGTAATTTTATTTTCTTATACATAAAGCACTTACTTTCTATTAATGGAAGAGCAGTAGGAAGGATGGTTATCAGCAGCATTCTCATTTCAAATCCACATCAGACCACTTACTCCCTATTAATGGGAGAGCAGCAGGAGGCATGGTTATCAGCAACATTCTCATTTCAAATCTACATCAGACCACTTACTCCCTATTAATGGGAGAGCAGGAAGCATGGTCATCAGCAGTGTTGTGATTTTATTTTTATATAGAGCACTTACTCCCTATAAATGGGAGAGCAGCAGAAGGCATGGTCATCAGCAGCATTCTTGTTTCAAATCCATATCAGACCACTTACCCACTATCAATGGGAGAGCAGGAGGCATGATCATCAGCAGTATTCTCCTTTCAAATCCACATCAGACCACTTGCATTCTACCAATGGGAGAGCACCAGGAGGTTGTCAGCAGTGTTGTGATTTTATTTTTTTATAAAGCACTTACAAACTATAGATGGAAAGCACCACATGCATCCTCACTATCAATGTTTAGCCTCAGATACATAACTGACAACCTACAAACTATGATTGAGTTAGCAGTTGTCAGGAACACAGAGTTGTCAATAGAAACTATGTTTTTCATCCACATCTCACTTACTTTCTTTATATCCAATGATGGTTATAGGAATGGAAATAAAATCCTTAGTCATACAGTATGGATTTCATGTGTAATCAGATCACTTACTCCCTACCAGATTGTATGAAAATAAGCACCAGTCTATTAGCTTAACTCCCTCTCACTACATTTCAAACCACTTACTGCCTGACAGCACAACAATGGCCAGGATTCCATTACTAACATGCTGATTTGCATGTACTCATGTGACTTACTCCCTTTGAATTTAGAGTCATGACATACACAAATTTATCAGTAACCTCTTTTCTGGTGTCTATCAGATTGCTCACCTGCTATTCATGCCAGAGCAGCAGAAAAGGTTAAAGAGATGCTTTTGATTTGATTTGATACACCACTCACATTCTATGAGTATAATCAAACATGTGAGTTTATCATACTTCAATGTATAATGCAGTATATCACATACTCTCTTCATGGACAGAATGAAACAAACAGTCAGTACTCTCTTTTTCAATTTTATATTATGATAATTACCTAATTATGCATTAATATCATTCAACCATATGATTATCTCAATAAATCTTTAAATGATTTATGAAAATCTTACCTGTGCATGTGGAAACCAACTTGCCAGTGCCTCACCCAGATCAAGATCTTCCTTCCCAATTGCCTTGGATCCAGTATAAGGAATCAAGACACTTTATGGGATCAATACACATGTCTTTTGCATTCAAATACTAGTTCACTCACTATCTGACTGCATACTCCATGCATAGCGGGATATTCTTTTCTTGTGCTGTAATCAACAACATCTGCAATGATGCATCATTCAATACAGCTGCAGTCTGTTCCAACAATAGGTTACATCCTATGTCAGATGTATCCATCTCTGATAAAATAATCAATAGAATGGAACAAAGATGAGAGCATACAGTATATGCACAAACTTTCCAGCTTCACATATCCCTGTGGAGGAAATACCATATTGCACAGATCCCCCCATGCACCTCTCTCAGCAAAAATCTATTCAGCATACTCCCTCTGCCTCACAAGTTGATCTTCTGGAGACAATGTCAGGATTTTAGTTGGAATGACTGGGTCACAAGTGCATCCCATTTGGTGAACAACACTACAACTGGCACTGGTCCCCAAACTAATGAGCTCAGCAAGTATTATAGAGAACTCATTACCTTTGCTGGTGTCACATTCACCAAATAACCTTTCCTCTGCAGCAGTGACAACACGATGATGTTGATACAGTACCTACTTATATTCAAGTTGTTAGGACTTAGTGCAATATGTTCACTTACCATATGGCATGGATCCGCTTCTTGAGGAAAGTTGCGCCGGCACGCCTTGCAATGAAGTCCTTCATCTTCTCAAACTCATCCTCTCGGCCAGCCTCAAACCCCGGAGAGTCATGGAAGACAAACTTCTTGTTGCTTTTGAAAATCACCTCGTGATTGATATCGTGGAGTCCACGCTGTGAAAGGTGAGAGGGCTGGCAAAGGGACTACCACGACATTTGATGGGTAGACACTCACCTCCCTGGACCCCTCGATCACAAAATCAGCCCAATTATATGTCGACCACATCAGCTTCCAGCATATCCTAGCTTGGACAACTGTACCTTTTTCCCTTGATCGTTGTAGATCTCTGGATGTTCCGTCGAGTTGCATATTTTCTGAAGGATGGTTGTCTTACCAGCATTCGCCCTGCCAATAAGGAGAATTTTAAATCGTCCAAATTTCTTCATAAGGTCCGGATCAACGTGCTGCATGAAACCGGCAACATCCAAAGGTTTCGTCTGTATGTTTGCAGCACCCGGGTCTATGACCTGCACCTCGGGCGCATCTGAATATGGGTGCTGTGTCCCGAGAGCGGGAGCATCGGTGTCTTCGGCTTGAGTCGGGAGAATATCCGAGTCGCTAGGGGCTGCGCTGGGTTGCAGGTTGGGTACATCGGAATGCCGGGCAGGCGCCGGAGACGGAGCTCTACTGGCGATGGGGGACCGCAAATGTTCGCTTTGGTTCCCGAGGAAGGCCCTCGTTGACGGAGTGGTTCAGAAAGCTGAAAGATGAGTGAAGCACGACTGATGGTTTGGGAGGTGACGGATCCGAATGACGATGGACACAGGCCGTGGGATTACAAGTGCTGTCGAAAGAAAGTGCCGCGCATTACCTGAGTGAGTGCGCAAAAATTGGTTCCGAGTACGTTGTCAGTGCTGGTATTACAAACGCATCTTTGTGCTCAAGTATTAGGCAACATGGTGCAACAGAAAGCTAAGTAATAAAGAGCGACGACGACGACGGTGCTTCAGCGACCTAAATTCCAGGGGGTCAAGCTCGCGAAATTTCGGGAAACACCAACATCGTCGCGCACGTCACAAAAATACATTTACTCATGGATATTTCGTATACCACACATCTCGAGCAGTCCTGGGCACGGGAGAAAGGAGGTCAGATCACGTCTGCGACGTCGTCGAACTTGACCTCGCTCCGACGGTTGTTCCTGACAATGAAAAAAGTCCCGAGGCTCATCGGTGGGTGTTGATCATTGTCGACGTCGTTCTCGCCATATATCGGGATGTGGGCTTGAATTCTACTCCTTCGGTCTATAGTGATACTGTTGTCGGTGGTCGTGCGTGCGCCCGCGAACGTACTCGTTCGCTTGCTCGCCTGGTTTGCCAACCCGACCCGGATAATGACCATGTAAAACGTGATGGCGATGATCGGCGTAATCTAGCAAGCCCGGAAGAACGTGTCACTGGGACTGCTCTCATGCGCGAGCGGGGGTATGATGACTGACCATGTCTAGAATCACGTATTGAGCGTTGGATCGATTCACGAAGCAAATCAATGCCGCGAGAAGGGTGAAGGAGTAAATCATGCCAGCATCGATAACGATGTACAGAACGGGCCGCAGTTGGGACTTTTGGTGGCCAAGCGAGCTCGCGTTTTTCTGGTCGATACGCCAGATACGGTAAGCCAACAGAACTGGGGGGGAGAAGGAAGTCGATGGAGCACTCGTCAAAAACGCGAGCACGTACAGGTCGTCAATAGGTTGGTCGTCAACGTCGATGCCCAAAACGACGTGATCCATTGCGAGAGGCTCCCTTCAAAGACCACGTTCTGCGTCGTGTACGATTCGACATACGGACATGCGAATCCAGTTACTTCAGAGGGGCCCTTATTCATTTTAGTCCACCCTGGACGTTACGGCATACGTACCAACAACGGTACCCCAAAGCAGCACAGGCAAAATCATGATGAGTTTAGACTGCCATACCGCATAACAACGGTAGAGCTGCGACGGAGTTAGACGACTGATGATTGATCTAGACGCAGTGAAAGCTCACAATGACAGCGTCCCCTATTAGCGTTTGCGCAGCATACACGTAGTTCTTGGACACAAATGTCCAGTACGAGACGTCCGAAAAATACCCAATAGGACCTCCTGGGAAGGTGTCTCGGAACAATATAAAGGCCTCCACAACCCTTATCATACGGATCACGATGTGCTGTATACCCCCAAGAAATTAATCTTCATCCGATGATTATGCAAGATAACGAGAAGAGGCACGCACCACCGTACTACACAGCAGAAGCATGCATGCTACCGAAAGTATCTTGCGGTTAGTAGCCCGTTGAGACAACAACACCCAGATCGTTCCTCCGAACATCGGCAACGAGAAGCCTTGCCACATAAATGTTCAGTATGCTTTTGCCCACCATCCATCGTTGACCGATCTTACCATACAGCACCCCTTCGAGTAGCATTGACAGGAGCTCTGCCATGTCCAGAGGGATGTCTCCGGACATGTTTCAGAACGTGGACTTGCAAGACACCAGGACGAGTGAAGGAAGGGGGGAGAGAATGGGGAAGCCTGGAGAAACTCCGGGGAGGACCAACACCCTTTGCAGTAGCCCTTCCCCACATATGTATCCGAAAATTGAGGCACATCGGGCACGATCGGATGAGTGGTGATCCATCATACCCGAAAAAAACAGTTCCTGTAGCAAGGATTCGAAGAAGAGCTGAATGGGGAAGGGGGTGGCCGAGCCCAGACACCGGAGCGCCGCCAGGGCGCCACCAGTGACGGTTTGATCCCACTGACGGGCTGATCAGTGATCACCAGACTAGCCCCGGGGTGCCAGCAGTGGTCTGAAACGAAGCGACAGATCCGGCCGTGCTCAGTGTCACTGTTACTGCCAGCGTTGTGCTGGCGCCGCTCGGCTTCAGTACCATGGTACGAATATATAAGAACTGGAGGGAAATGTAGGCTAAGGGCTTCACAACCAAAGCAAGGAAAGATATCTAGCGAGTGGTATGTGGTCAGGAAGATAGTTTAATGAACAGAGTCAAGTTTGGAGGATTGCTCACCTGCTTTGCGTGGGGTCTCGTTTCATCGTTCTTGGCGGCGTATCCCAAATGACTTGAACTGGATATACCTCCGAGTGGTACCGTTTCCGACACTCGCGCTTGCTTCTTACTCCATCCCTCATATCCACGTTCGGACCCTTGTAGTGACCAGCATTGCAAGATATCTTGCACGTTCTCCGGACTCGAGTCATTTTTTTGAATATCGAGGTTCTTGTCAGACATGCATACTTACCAAAAGAAGTGATGCTTCTCCAAGTTTCGTGCCGTTCCGAGTCACTTTCCTCGCATTTAGCACTGAAAGAACGCGACATCCGCCGCTGCGGGCTTAGCGGCTGCAATTTTCTCCTTCGTATCCAACCTTGAACCAGGTCGAGAGAGCATGTCAATTCCCAGCCTTGCTTTTCGGCTCTCTCGGGGTGTCCTCACTACCATCCAGCCTCCGTACGTGTCTGTTCCTTCTGTCAGCCCTGATCGATTCCGAATGCTACTGCCCTAGCATACCCCGCGCCAAGGCATGGGGTATGGCATACCCATCCACACCCGCTCGTCCGTTGCTCGATATGTCACAGGGTGTACCAGGAAGTCCTCCACCAGACATATTACTGGATGCGCTAGCGAAGACGTCCTCATCTCTTCAAAGTTCAGGTTACGGCCATGTTCTCGGAGAACAAAAACTACGCGCTGCCTTTGCTCAGGAAATGAAAACGACCTACGGACAAAACGCAGACATCAAAGCCGAAGACGTCGCTATCACGGCTGGATGCAACATGGCGTTCATAGCAACCGTGATGTGCTTAGCAGACGCTGGGGATGAGGTGATCCTTCCTGTACCGTGGTAATCCTAGCAACATCTAGTGCGCTCGCCCTTCTTATGCGTGTTCTCCAGGTACTTCAATCATGCGTATGGCTCCTTTCGTCTTCTCTTCATACGTCGATTTGACTTGCCGTGGTAGTATGAGTCTCGACTTGCTCGGTGTCAAGCCTGTTTCATTGTATACTCGCTCCGATCAGGGCTTTTTGCCTTCAATTGAGGAATGCAAGAAGCTCATCACGTCCAAGACAAAAGCAATCGCACTTGTCACACCAAATAATCCCGTCAGTTTTTTTATCCCCTCTAACCCCCTCCTAGACTCATCCAGCCGAACCAGACCGGTGCGATCTACTCACCCGCGCTCATAGCACAATTCGCGGAACTAGCGCGAGAGAACAATATCGCACTCGTGGTCGACGAGACGTATCGTGACTTTGTGGAGCACTTTCCTCCACACAACATGTTCTCCCCTACGCAAACTGACATATCGGACCCATTCTGGTCTTGGAGATCGAACATTGTTCACCTCTACTCGTTCTCTAAATCGTATGCCATTCCTGGGCACCGCCTTGGCGTAGTCGTCGCCTCGCCCGAGCTTCTAAAGTACATCATGACGACGCTCGACTGCATCCAGGTTTGCGCTCCTCGGCCCCCGCAACTGGCTCTTGCGGATGCATCACTCCTATCAGAGCTTCGGTCTTCCATCCTGTCGAATGCCAAGGCACTGAAGGCACGCCACGAGCTCTTTCGCAAGTCGCTTCCGTCGGAGTGGACGATTGGCTCCCAGGGAGGTTATTATGCGTTCGTAAAACACCCTTTCCAGAACGTGTCCTCGACCACGTTTTGTCAGCGCTTGGCGATGGAGCTCGGCGTTCTCGTTCTTCCTGCTCAAATTTTCTGCAGTGAGGCGGACGAGACGGAAAGGCGGGCGCTGGGTCTGTCTGAAGAGGGATGGGATAGATGGGTTCGATTTTCGGTTGCAAACGTTGGTGATGAGCAGGTTGTCAAAGCCTGCGAGCGTTTGAGGGAATGTAAAGCACATTTTGAGTAGGATACGCAATGCTAGCCCATGTCGGTCAAGCTCAAGGAGGGTTATCGTGGCTGTGCAAATTTTTCAAAGATTCCAAGTCTTGCACTTGATCATACTACTAGTCGAGTCCACAGACACAAGGCATGGATGTATGTGTCATTTCGTTCCTGCACACCATCGAAATCCATTCATGACCATGAAACGCTCAGACAGGGCTCCAACGCACTCAACCGATCCATGCAGGGTCTCTGGTCAGCCCATCGTAAAGCCAAACTGAACCTCAACGCTACTACCGCACCGCAACCAACCCCAACGACGGGGTCCTCTCCACCACATTCCGCTCAATCGAACGAACCTGTCAAGGTAGCCCCACCCACTAAGGAGCTCGAGCCCGCAGAAGCTGAGCCATCGGCGGCGCAGGCTAACCCTCAATCCGCACTTACGCCTACAGACGGCCGTCCCCCGTCTTCGAAACGCAAGCTACGCCGTAGTGCGGGGGATAATGATGGGACGAAGCGACCTCGCACCACCACGACCACCAGTGGAGGCGGAAGCGGGGGCAATATCTCCAAGACATACGCACCACCCCCGACACGCCTGTCCGACCTCGGTGGCGTCGAGTCCTGCATCGAAAAAATGCTCGAGCTTGTCGCCATGCCGCTGTGTCATCCCGAGATTTACTTGCATACCGGGGTCCAGCCTCCACGTGGGGTGTTGTTGCATGGTCCGCCTGGGTGTGGCAAGACACTACTGGCGAATGCGATCGCTGGGGTAAATATAAATTCATTCCTGATCATGTGGAAAGATGTATGTTTTCTGACGTGTTTTTTACATGTGTCGTGATGTAGGAGCTCGGTGTGCCTTTCATTAGTATATCGGCGCCGTCGATCGTGTCGGGAATGTCGGGCGAGTCGGAAAAGACGCTGAGAGATACTTTCGAGGAGGCCAAGGTAGGCTGTAGCAGTCTCGTTCGTCAATACCTGCTGACGCAGGACCGCTGCAGCGCGTCGCACCATGCCTTCTCTTCATTGACGAAATCGACGCCATCACCCCGAAACGGGAGAGCGCGCAGAGGGAGATGGAACGACGGATCGTGGCTCAATTCTTGACATGCATGGACGGTCGGTGTCCTTCCGCCCAAACGTTATCAGACTTGTATGACTAAACGTTTGATAGACATGTCTTGGGAAAAGACGGAAAATAAGCCCGTCATCGTTATTGGTGCTACGAATCGACCCGACTCTCTGGATGCTGCGCTGCGCCGTGCTGGGCGATTCGATCACGAAATAAGCATGGGCGTACCCGACGAGGACGCTAGAAATAAGTCCGTTTTTCCCTAACTCGCATGTTCGTTTCCTCACGTGTCCGGACAGAATACTTCGCGTGCTATGTGCCAAACTTCGACTCGAGGGTGATTTCGATTATGTATCCCTCGCAAAAGCAACGCCAGGATATGTCGGTGCCGATCTGTCGGCATTGACGGGGGCAGCGGGCGTTATTGCCGTAAAACGAATATTTAGAGAAATCTCTGAAGGGACTCTCGTTCTACCGGATGCGCCGGAAATGACAGCCGACGACACTGATATCTCAATGGCCATCGATTCGATCCTTCACACGCCGACGACAGAAGCACCACTGCCTTCATACCCTACTCGACCGTTCGCATCGCTTGTTAGCCAACTCTCCTCGAGCTCCATCGCACATTTCCTGAACGCACATCCGTGTGCATTGACAGAATCCCAACTCGCACCACTGTGCATCACGTCTTCCGATTTCCGTGCCGCACTCGCCCAAGTCCAGCCCTCGTCGAAACGGGAGGGGTTCGCGACGGTCCCTGACGTCACGTGGTCTGACATTGGTGCGCTGCATGGTATACGGGAAGAACTACAGATGGCGATCGTCCAGCCGATTCGACGACCCGAGTTGTTTAGCGCGGTAGGGATCGAGGCCGCATGTGGTGTCCTGCTCTGGGGTCCTCCTGGGTGTGGTAAGACGTTGCTTGCGAAAGCGGTGGCCAACGAGTCGAGGGCGAATTTCATCAGCGTAAAGGGACCAGAGTTGCTGAACAAGGCGGGTTTCGTTTATTGCAGTGGGGGGTTCCTTGGACTGATGTTGTGATTTGTCGGGCGTTGGAATAGTACGTGGGCGAGAGCGAGAGAGCGATCAGACAGGTGTTTTCGCGGGCACGTGCGTCGTCGCCCTGTGTCGTCTTTTTCGACGAGCTCGACGCCTTGGTGCCGAGACGGGACGACAGTCTGGTACGTCTTCTTCCCTCTGTCTACACTGTCCCGTGCCACCCTTTTCATCCTTCTCCGCTAAACAATGCACATATGACAGTCCGATTCGTCTGCGCGTGTCGTCAATACCCTTCTTACGGAACTCGATGGTCTGGACGCACGTAAATCGGTCTACGTCATCGGGGCGACGAACCGACCAGACATGATTGATCCTGCGATGGTCCGACCTGGACGCCTGGACAAGCTCTTGTATGTCGATCTTCCGAGCCCTTTAGAACGCGTTGAGATTTTGAGGACGTTGATGAAGAGGGTGCCGGTGGCGAATGAAGGTGGTGGGGGCGGGGAAGACGCGAGAGCGCACGCGGAGAGGTTGGTACGGGAGGGGTGTGAGGGGTATAGTGGTGCAGATCTGGCGGCCGTGGTAAGGGAAGCGGGCGTGGTTGCGTTGAGGCGTGTGTTGGGGTCGCTTGAGGAGATGGAGGGAGGGGAAGGAGAGGGACGCGGACACGTGGAAGCCGGTCCGAGGGTGGTGGTTACGGCGGCGGATTTCGTACGCGCTGTGGACAAGGTTTGGCCGAGTGTATCGGTGGCGCAGAGGAGAAAGTACGAGGCGCTTCGGACAAAGTTTGCGGGGTTGCCGGTGAGGGCCAAGGGAGACGACAATGGTAGCAGGGGTCGGATAGAGGAGGTCGTATAGTCCGGACTCAGCCACGGAGATCTCACTCATCAGGCATAGCCATTCTTTTTGATTCGTTGGCATTGGGCTAGCAACCGCGAGAAATGGGTAAAGACCCAAACGACGCCATGCTAAAAAAAATATAGAATGTATGAATGTATATCTTTACAAGATCGTACCGTCCCCACTCTAGTAGCTTTAAAATCCGGGAATCTTGGCGCGTTTGGTCCGTCGCGTCCTACCACCACCGTTTCGTGCGACCCCACCCACCACGGGCCTCCTCATCCCAACCGACTGTGCCTCTGCAGCCTCTGCATCGTCCCCACCCAGCATCCTCAACAACCGCCGTTTCTCCTCTGCCTGTCCCGGATCCTCATACGTCACCCTCGTACTTTCTTCCGTCGATCGCAGCCCACCCATTCCCAACCCGTCGAACAAGCTCATGTCAAGGTCAGGTGGTGGTGGGACTGGCGGACGAACGACGGGACGATGGGGTGAGTGAGCGGCGACGTTTTCGCGAGACGCGTCCCGAGATACGATCTATTTTCGACACACGCAACACCGGGTGATGGCACAAACGAAACGAAACATGAAACATGAAACACGATGAGCGTGAGCATGAGCATTACCAGCATACTCAAAACGCGAAGAACACGACGTACGTTGGATGGCCCACCAGGTCGCACCCGCTTCCCCTTCTTCGCACCGCCTGCCCCGCCTATATCTTTTATCACCGCCTCGTCTTCCTCAGCGATGGGGCGTTTCCCGAGGAGCGACGTCAGGCTCTCGTGGAGTGCTTTCGTGATGGCGTCCGTGTCCGGGATACGCAAAGGCGGGGAGGACGCGACGAACGCATCGAGAAGCGAACTCGATGGGGGAAGTTTCATCGGGGAGGGTGACGTCGAGGATGGAATTCGGGGTTGGGCTTGAGCGTCAACATCGGCATCACGAATCGAGCCAGCGGGTTGGCGCGTGGGGGTGACGTGTGGGGGCATTAGGGATGCGGGTATGGGAGGGGTGAATTCGGGAAGAGGTAGTTCAGCCTCGACGAGGGGTGGAGAGCTACTTTGTGGAGGTGGGACAGCGGGAGAGGACATCATGGGGAGGTTTGCCCGGGCTTCCTCTGGGGGATCCGAGTCGTGCGTTAGAAACCTTGGTCCGCCAAACAGTCCGTCGCGCGGGGGAGACATTGGCTCCAACGTTTTGTCACAGTGTTGTCGAGCATCCGGTTCCCGGTTCCGTGGGCCAGCGTCTTGGAGGAGGGCTGCGTTTTTGACGAACGTAGGCTGGTTGGTCAAACCGTCTGCGAGAAGGGAAGATAAGTACGTTACAGTACGCTGCGAGAAAGAGAGTCATGGACGGCATTACCGTTTGTAATATCCATCATTTGGGATCCTATTTCCTTCTCCTTGCCCTTGCCCTTATCTCTCCTGGCCTCGGGAACCGGGTCTAAATGCGGAGCAGACCCGAAACCGTCCTCTCCGTCGGAAAATGCTCCCACATGAGATCCACCAACGAGGTACTCGTCCACCCGTGGAATAATTCCCGTCTTCGCAATGTCTTCCAGCCACGCCAACGAAACGACCGGAATCCGCCACTCCAACGCCTTGTCAAACTTAGCACCCGTTCCACTGGGGCAAAGAAGATACGTCGACCGGCGAGAGAACGTCGGCTCAAGGGTTATCCCTACACAAGTGCAATGGTGACTAACTCGAATGATGGAAGAGCGAATGGAGGACGAACCGACTGCCCTCACGAGACGTCGAATCCAACACAACTCGGACTGATCTAGACCAGACAAACTCAGATTGATCTTCTCCGCGTCTGTACCCGTGTAGAACGTCTATGAGTAATTGGAGATACGCAATCGGTGTAGACGTACCAGGTACTGGCATCGTGACCCTGAGTGGTGTAAAGGATACGTTCTCGTCTGGTTCACATATTCGCTCGTGGAATACGGAATGCTCGAGCCAGCATTCTGTCCTGTATTTGGTTCGTGTGCGGTCGTCAAATTCGTCGCGATAGAGCTTACTTCCACTACCACGATACACCACCAATGTCATCAGTGTCAGTGTTTAAATCAAGCGAATGATAGCTAGCCTGACGCTGGGAACGTACCTTATCAACCTCACGACAATGAAACTTGGCTCTTCGGCGTCGTCGTCCGTCACGACACCACCACCAATCTCAATTGCGGATCGGACGTTTAGACAACGTGCTTCACCAAGAAGACGAAAGGTGTACCCAGTGAAGAGAGACGGCATATGGGCTGGCTCTCCTTCTGGCTGAACCGGGTCATATTGACCACTCCCTCCCGCCTCACCGGGACAAACCAAGGGACACGTCATATTCCGCTGAAATGGCTGTCGAACAGCAGGCCCCCCCAGAGAGACGGGGGCAAACGAGTTTACTCGTCTAAATGACCATATGACACTCTCTTTCTCTTTTTCTTTCCCATGGTCGACTCTGGTTCCGTTACAGTTCACCGCGTTCGGCCGAGCATGTGAGTGTGTGGGTGTCGAAGGCGGCGATCGCGTGGCTTGCAACTTTGAGGGGCTGCGGACGAGTTTCCCACTGTCGAGTTCGAATCCGCGGGGTTTGAGGAGACTTTGCCAGAGTTGGAGGGTAACAGCGGGGACTGGCTTGTTTATGCTAGCTATTTCTTCTTCTTCGCCGTCAATTGCAAGGTTGTTTATGACAGTAAAACTACCAGTAGGAACAACAGGCCGCCTTGACTTCTTTGGCTGATCGACATCGTCCACAGGTATTGCTGAACTTGGGTGAGAACCTGGTCCAGGGGCAGAGGCTTGAACAGGAAGCAAAGATATTGGGTCTGGGTATCAATGCAAATTTAGAATAACGAATAAGGGGTGGTATGGGAACAAGTACTCACTCTCGTGCAGGGACTTTCGTTCCGGTCTCGGTCGACTTACCTGATACTTCCTTTCGTCGAACCTACCTTTTGAAAGTGCATCGGCGGAGGTGTCATATCAGAGATCAGGACAGGACCCACCACCAAACTCAAGACAGTCCCAGAACCATTCTTCCCAAACGATATGTATATGTGCTTCTTTGCGCTTGTTGAACTTTTCCGCATACTTCATCTTGTCGGTTTCTGTGTCGCCTGAGCAGAGAAGATGGGTGACTCTGACAGGCCGTTCAAGGTTTTTGAGGTAAATTCCTTGATGTGCTGTCACGAGACGGTTTATCTCTGTGCGTCTGTGGACGTCATCGATGCCTGAGAGGGATAGTACGACGCCTGAGAAGATGGGGAGTCGGTGTTTGGCTATGCCCTGGGATGGACAATCAGTTTGGAGTCAAAGAGCAGTGACGTTTCGCACTTGTTCGACGTCGACGTCATCTCCACGTAACCATATTGCGTGTGCCTCTGAAATCCAATCCGGAGTCATGATAGGTATCTTGCGGTCGAGGGCACACTGGGCACATGAGAGAGGGCAAAGGGCCGTGGTCCAAGAGGACGCACCGAGTACTTGGCTCCACCATGCAAAACTGCGATAAGATGAGTGACGCGGTCAGTAAAGTCACTCGTAGAGCTGGCGCCAAGCTCGAATGCCATTTTGAACAAGATAGACTGAATGGATGTATGAGGTTGGCTATCGGAGCTCGTTGGGATGACGGACCTTGTCTATTGTTCCTGTCGCACATATGGTGAAACCTTTGAAAGGTCTTGGGCAAAGGTCTACCATGCTCGCATTGGGGGGCATCTCGGAGTCTGAGGTACGATCGCACGACACGTCCTGGTCATAAACTCGCGCTGGGCGAGGGAGGGGCGGTGCGGGACGAAGCTTGACATTGGGTACCTGTGCAAAACGTTGTGCGCTGGGCTGTAGACGGTGCAGGAAGTGAGACTGACCTTGTGTGACTTGTTACCGCGTCGCATCGAGGAAATAATTCATTAAATTTCATCGAGTCGCGAAATAATCGAAAGGTCACGTGAGACTGTTCAGGGCTGGTCGATACGCGATGTCACGCCCTGGCAATTTATTATTATTATTATTATTTTCCTGATCGGGTGGCCCTGTAGTGTCATATGAGCCGTGTGTTATATCGAGGTCAGTTTCAAACCAGCTCGACGCTGTCAGATACTTGTTGCAACTCATTTAACGGCCTGCTATCTTATCTTGAGGCACTGCCGCGCCAAGCGATCATGTTAGGTGTTTCAGTTCAACTTTCAAATAATGTAGGTACTTGTTTCTATCATTTTTTCAGCCACTTCCCCGCAAGAGAGCTCGTTTGCGATCATTCCCTCGTCAGTTGTGCACACCGCCATTTAGAATTGTCTTGCATCAAGGTTCTGTGCCACGCAGTGTACAAGGACTGCCTCTGTGTCCGAGTGAAGCTGGTTTTGCCAAGTTTACTAACACGGACAAACAATCAGCTCATTAACATCTTTGCACCTCCTCGACGGCTCCGACAGCGACCACAACGAACAGCTCATAATGAGCACCGTCGTCTGAGCAATGCATTCTCCATCTCGCGGCCTCCAATGGCGACCCCCGCATGGACTTTCCAGCTTGTCCTACTCTATAGCAGTGCCGTCATCTAGCGACCGCCGACAAATAGTCGTGACCACATAAATACCTCGAACAACTTCATCAAGATCTCTTATCCATCTACTGTTTTATTACCATGGCCTCCCAATCTCGCCCCGAGCCAATGAATGCGTCCCCACACCATTCAAAAATAAAAGTTACTCTCACTCTGTCCGATCCGGTATACGTTTCTGGCGAACACATCTCTGGAAAGATGCAAGTAGAGAGCCGCGCAGACCTCGACTCTCTACTCGGTATAGGCGTAATGATGGTCGAACTATACGCTATTCAAGGTAGACGTCCGTCTGTCCAACCACGTTCGTACTAGGGTGCTGATCATCGTCGAAGAGGTCGACTCTGGAGAACACTCCGCGACCTCTACCTTTATCCATTCTCGCAGAATCTTCCAAGGCCCAGGTCTTCCCCCTTCCAATGCTGTATACTCCGATCATGTTCCCGGGGCCACCGACTTGCCTCTCCCGGCACATCATTATGCAGCCCGACGTGGTCAGACAACATTCTTTTTCCAGTTTCCAGTTCCCCCATCTTCTCCATCTTCAATTAAATTCGGTCCCGCCAGCATCAGATACGAGATAAGGGCGAGCGTGAGTGTGGCATGGAGAGGAGATAAATCTCTCGTCACCGACAAGCGAGAAGTCAAAGTTGTCGAAAGTCGGGATCCAA
This sequence comes from Boletus vinaceobasis, assembly GCA_038092335.1. Classification (NCBI taxonomy): domain Eukaryota; kingdom Fungi; phylum Basidiomycota; class Agaricomycetes; order Boletales; family Boletaceae; genus Boletus; species Boletus vinaceobasis. Next base: position 85,769 of record JBBPQE010000024.1, read on the forward strand.
CAAATGAAACGTTATCGCCCCAGGCTGTGGTGATTACGGAGGGAGGCAACATTTGGGCTCAGGCGACCCTAACAAACGGTGTGGTCGTGGGTGGAGAACCTGCATGCATAGATCTACAGTTGAAAAATCACACGCAACGTTGGGTATGTTCTTTCTGTCCCCGTCATCTTGTTTTCTCTAAAATTTCTGCCCAGACATCCGGTGTCACAGTCACATTGGCGCGGGAACTTCACCTCTCGCAGTCATTCTTGGCTGCGAAATTACCACCTAATATTTCGGATGTCGCTACACAAGTTGAGTTTCGTGGCCCGGAATATTCTGTTCCTCCGGGAATAGAGGGAATAGCTAGTCTCGTTGTTGATATACCTCGCCATTCGCGCGGTGTTAAAGGAGGACTACTCGTTGACGATAATGGAAAGACCACAGAGGGTTTCTTCGAGGTGCGTTGCACCCTCAGATTAAGAATTGATATGCCTCCCGAAAGGTGCGCTATCTACGACCGCTCCTTTACGTCTTACCAACCATCACTAGCGAGGATACCGTCATCATTTTACCTCTAACAATTTATCATTCTCTTGCCGTCCCTGAAATTCCAGCGTCGCCCCCGCATCTCACGTCCTCCCCCTATCCATATCCAGCAGCTGTCTCACCAAGCTTGCTTTCGCCCTCTCCTGGAGCCGAATTGATGCCCGCCTATACCGGAAACCAGATGCAACAATACGATTCTACATGGACGCCTCCTCCTGCACAACCGGTTTCCAATTATTTACCAAACCAACACCTTGAGCAAGGGACCCATAACTGGCAAGATGTTCCCTATCCTCATGTGTCACCAATGCAGCGTTCCATTTCTGTGGGTCCTCATTCACAGGCACCCTATTATACGCCCGGATTGTCAACTTCATACATACCTTTACCAAGGTTATTGCCACCGCCGCCCAGGCGTGTGTCTTACACAAGCTACATTCCTCCTGGCCCACCGATAGAAACAATTGACGGTTACACAAGTCCCGATCATTTCATAGGGGCTGTTGCTGCTCCGACTTCACAGAACATTCACTCAACTGCGCACTATCACTCCGTTTCACCGAGTCCACAACGTCATCCTTCTTCACAACCACACATCCATGATCAACCGCTTACGCGGAGTCGCGCTCGTCCAGCCCCAATCCAGATATCCCCGTTGCCAAATCCGTATGATTCGCAAGGTGTTATGCACTCCCCACGCCCTGTGCCGTCACCAAAGCATTCGGTCTATGGGTCAGTCCCAAAGAGCGGTAATGTCTCTGAGCTTGAGCGCATGGCAGACGAAGTCGGGAAGAAAACTGGTAACTTGAGTTTAGATCTCCCCAAAGGCGATGCGGGCGTAGACGTTCAAGGTCCTCAGGGTCCCAAGCCCGATTGGCACCCCGATTTGAGCGTGGACAAAACCCTCCCTGCTCCTCCTGTCCCTTCCAGCAAAGATAGCCATTTTTCTCCGCAGCGTCCGCGTGTCGACACACTCTTTATGACTGAGGCAACGGTAACTGACCATTCTGATTTCCCATCCTCGACGCGCTCACCTCGCGCACCTCCCACGCCACCCATGGCGGCCATCGCGCCCATCAAGTTCCCAAAGGCCCCGACCGAATTGTCGGGTTTGGGAGCGAACTTGGGAAAGAATGTAGCGTCGGAGAGTGGGCTGGATGCATTGGAGCGACGACTGTTAGCGGAAGTCGGCACGCGCAGGTTCGACGCAGAAGAACGACCACATGTCCGCAGCGTCGTGCAGCCGATTACCATCCCACCCAGTGGACCACCCCTTGATACCGCCAATGACAGTGCCATCTCCAGTCTGACCCTCGCCGATCGCGAGGGCATTTTGAAGGGAAACCCAGAGCGGGAGCAAGAGCAGGACCGGGATTCAGACGAGCGCACGCAGCACATGGGAGGGGGTAGACAGAGTCTAAGCGAGGATGACAGGGATGCGCGTACCCAGAAAGGCAAGAGTTTGCGGAGGCTCGGCAAGAGCAAGCATAGCGAAGAAGACCTTGAAAGGGCAGGCCGTCGACGAGAGCGTAAAAAGGTGAAGGACAAGGAGGGGCGTAAACTGCGGCAAGAGGCCAAGGGGCGTGTCACGGCTTGGTTAGGAGAGATTGACATTTCCGCTCCGCCCGTTACGGATGATCCAGGTTCTTTTATATCGCCCACTGCGTCGCATTTCGTGCCCATCACAGAGAGTGCGTCGTTTCATCCTGCACCAGCGGAGATGGCGGACGACAAACCTGAAGAACGTCTCCGCGGAGGGGATATCTCAACAGACAAAGACGTGTCAGCGTCGCCGAACCCGCGTTCGTCTGGGTTCGTCACTATCTCTTCATTGAACGCGGCTACGAACGGCTCTGGTGGCGAAGTATCGCCGTCCAAGTTCTCTCCACGTCCATCCTCTGTCAACGATTTCCGTCAAACATCCTCATCCTCACCTGACCGACCGACGACGCATCGATCGCCTTTGTCTCGATCACCGAGCGCAGAGGTGAAGCGGTCACAGCCGTCGGACGCACCACTCCGAACCCAACCCTCACGACCACAACCACAACCACCGCCACCCACCCAACTGGACCGTCTCTTTTCAGGGCGTTTACCCCGGTTTCCACCCAAGCCTGTGGATCCCGAGGTGAAATACGACGTACGGTCTGCGCGGGGGGGTAGGGGTGGCAAAGTGACCCAGGTCGCATCTCTCTGGGCCTCCAAGGTGAATGCCAATGCCAGCGCGAATGCGAATGCGAATCCCAAAGCAGCAAATACGACATCCGTACCTGCGTCTGCGCCTGCGCCCAAGAAACCCAAGGTACCGACGTCGCCGCCGGCTGTGCGGAAACCCGTGCTGAGCGCGCTCAAGCGCAGTTCGATATCGACGCGCCCTTCACATACTGGCTCCGCTCGTACCCATGCGGGTGGTGCGGGTGGTGCGGGTGGTGTCCTTACTGGTCTGAACCGCGTCGGGATCGGCGTTGGAGGAGAGACACGGACGGGCACGGGCACGGGCATAGGCATAGGCATAGGAACGGGGCTGGGAATGCGCGAGGTGTCCAAGGCGAGCAAAGCGACGACCGTACCGGCCGTCTTGTCCTCTTCACATGCGGTACCCATGTTGTCCTCGACCGCATCGTTGGCGCGGGTCAAGGCGCACGGTCCGGGACAAGGTCAGGGACAAGGTCAAGGGCGGTCTTTGCCGCCCATGATCTCGGAGACCATGTCGGATTTGCGGAGTGCGTCCAAGAACTCTGGTGGGGCCAAGACGGGTACGGGTGCGGGTGCGGGTGGTAGTGGTAGTGGTGGACAAGGACGAACGTTGGGCGATCTGGCGTTTGGGCAGGCGCGGTTGAGAGATCTGATTAAAAAATATCAAGGGTAGGGTTGGATGTAAGTACTGGATGGATGGTCGTGGATCTTCTGCTTCTGTGAACTAGGTAGTGGTCCTGACTATCGGCTACTGTTGGCTAACACTAGCCATTTCACTGAAATGATGTCTGCATGTCGTGTTTTTTTTTTTTTTTGGTTTTTTTCTTCTTCCTTTTCTCCTGTTCACACCATCTTTCTTGTAATTTTGTCACGATTATTTTCTCGTCTCATGGTCTCATTATGTGGTATATCGTACAAGAACCACTCACCTCCGAGTCACGTCCTCTCTTTCTCTTTCTTTTTGCTCACGCTTATTGTCTTTCTGTCCTTGCGGTCTTTGTTATGTAACATAAGTTATGGAACGTGTCGTATTCCGAGTAAAGCATAGCTATGTATAAACGACTAGATTTCATGACGCTTGGACCCGCACATAATGACATTAGGTTTTCTTCGTCCACGTGATACGTCGGTATAAATGAGCGAGTGACTTGGACTGGATTCAGAGCGCACCCCGCCCTGCGGTCTAAGTCACGAACCGTTTGAGTACACGGGAATGGTAAGCGCAGACAGGGACATAGGACACACCTCGATGGGGAGAAGTAACGTGAGGAGGGCCGACACCAGGAACAGAGCCGCAGAGACAAACACGGGTCTTGAAAAAAACCGTGCACACGCGCGAGGTCAGCTCCGAAGGAGAGCAAGAACGAGAACGAGAACGAGAGCGGAGCACCACGCGAGACAAAAGAGACACCACGCACCCGTTTGCAGTGTTGGCAGAGACGGACCCCGTCTTGGGGGTGGTGGCGATCTTGATGAGTGGGGCGATGAATCCGCCGATACGGTTCAGCGCGGAGCAGAGGGCGTCACCTGTGCCGCGGTGGGGTGCGGCGAACGACTCGGGGGTGTAGGCATAGAGAATGCCGTACATCTGTATCCATGGCAAATGGTCAGCCGCTCCATCTCACGTGTTATACCACGCGTCGATCGTTGACTTACAGCGTTCCTGGGGAGAAGCGCAAGTCAGCTCGACAGAGATCAGAAAGACGGAGTGACGGAGTGACATGAAAATGAGAGCACACGCACTGCACGAGGCTGCTCACGCACGAATACCCAAGTATCGCCGCTTGCGTTTTGCTCGTGGTGAACAAAAACATGAATATGCTCGACAACGCCGTGAATACCGCGAGCGAGAACTTGCGTCCGCCAACCGTGAACATGCCCGTGCCGCGCGTGAAATCGACGACCACAGCGGCGATAAGCGAGCCAGGGACGCCGAGGACGGAGACGATGGCGTAGTTGCGGTAGGTGACGTCTAGGCTGGTCGTACCAGAGGAAGAACTACGCGCTGCGAGGTACAGGGGGAGGTAAGCGTTGTACAGGGGGTATGCAATCCCGATGAGACTGGCGACGAGAAGTTAACGCGTAATTTCCTAGTTGAACACAAACACGAACCCCCAGATGAGAATGATGAGTACCGTGTTGAGTGCCAGACGGCGCGTAGAGAAGAGTGGCTTGACATGAGACCTAAGACACGTTGATCACGAAGGGTCACTCCAAGATGGATTCGGGTACGCACATGGAAACATCGGTGAATGAATGGCGTAGAGAATCACGCCAGCTCGTCGCCACTTTGGATGATTCTGAGATTTTATGAAAATCCTCGATCTTGAGCGAGATGGTCCTCCCGTTGCGACGCGCAATGTGCTCAAGAACCTAGGACGATGCAATAGTCAGTCAATTGAGCCATACACTCCCTGATGAGATATACCGCGACCGCCTCTTCGTCACGTCCTTGAGCCACAAGGTACTTGGGAGATTCCTGTAAATCGAACACAAAGTAACGCATAATGAATGCCAAGAAGGTGATTGCGCCACTATCAAAGCACCAGATTAGTCTCGAGATCTCCCTAATCAAGTACGGCAAGTATGGACCAATACTGACAGTGTGATTCTACAACACCATGAACCTATGAGCTGGCACATGACAGCTTTGCACCTACAGGGTATATCTCCAGCCCATGTTTTGGGACCTGGGGCATTCTCCAAATGGTATCGAGGGGTCACATGAATAGTTCGCAATGAACACCCAGCTAATTAGGGAAGCAACCAGTTGTCCGAATGCCCACCATACGGACAGCAGAGTAAGAGTCCACTGTGAAAGACGTGTCAATAGAATACCGATCGTGAATTCCAACAGAATCCATACTTGGTGTGATGCAGGTATGAATTCCAAATATAGAGCACCTAGAACGAACAGTTGGACGAAGTATATGTACGCAAGGAGCATACACACCATCTACTGGGAGGCTTGAGGGGGAGATTAGCGTCATCACAACATACTCGATGAAATGTCACTCACTTTCCACCAACACCGAAACCCATGCATGCTATCAGGGACGAAAATGCAACAAAGTTAAGTCCTCCTCCAGCAGCCATCCCGAAGATACCGGCGAGGAAGAGCGTCGCCTGGATCCCATGCGTCTGGTCAGAAAGGAACGCGTACATGCCGAGCTCTGCAGGTATGACATACATTGAACGACACCTTCCTTCCTATGATATCAGCCAAGACTCCCCAAGTGGTCGCTCCAACAATCAATCCAGCAAACTCAGCTAGAACCGCATACTCAATACGAGATGGATTCAATTCCTGCTCTACTTGGGGAAGCACGACCGCGAGGCCCTGGAGCCACAAATCTTTATAAAAGCCTCGTGTCAGCACGTGTTCCAGGGTGTGAAGGCACGTCTCACTATCTGCCAGCCATCCTAGGCCACTAAGGATAAAGAGCTGCCACTGATAACGACCGAATCCGATTCTGTTCGCAAGGTTTATAATATCATCACCGGTGGCCGAGAAAGGTACGCACTCTTCTTGCAGGCACTTATTGACTAGATAGGCGAATGGAAACATGAGTAGTGAAACAGGGCGCCAACGAGCGACTCACTGAGCGCGGACTTGAGCTCGTAATCTCGCGCGACACCATTGGTGAGGGAGAGATCTGAAGCTGAACTCCCATCCGCGTGCGCTGCTACTTGTTTCTCGGCCATGACTGGATCTTCATTGGCGGTACTCATCTTATCACAACAAAGGAGGTGTTATTCGCCTCCGATAGAGAGGATAGATGACAAGATGGAAGAAAAAAGGCGTTCCCACGGAAGACGGGAACCAGTCGGCTTTTGTATCTCGAGTGTTGCATGGTTTAAGAACTCCACCTCGGCAATGGCCCGTCTGAATCGCGACGTTTGTGGCAGTGGCGACTTATGGGGACATGATGCATGATGGGCCAATCGCGCAGGTCTTCACACAACGGTTAGATCAAAATATTTCAGACCGGTCTAAATGTTGTATGAAATGTGAGCTTGGTGTTTTAGTTTAGTTTAGTTGCGCCTTCACGTACCATCCTTGAGTCACCGGCAGTCCTAATTATTGATGCGCTGTGTCAGGAACTGAGATATGAGAAAAGTGGTGCCAGTGGAACGTCATCTGATAACGTACCCGGAAGAATGAACCTGAGAAGCCCAAGTGTTTCCCGAGCGCTTGCGTGAGAGGATCTTGCGCTACAGTAGCAGCCTTCAATGACTGATCTCTGTCCCTACTCAACGCTGGAGAATTAACGTTTTAACTTATCGGTGAAAGGAGACGACATTACACGAGTTCCCCGGGCCCGACGGAGTCCCAGCCTGTGTCAGACAGCCCCGATCGAGCTTGAAATGCCAGGTCATAGCACCTGTTAAACAGCGCCAAGAGTCGTTTGACATTTCCATGTGGGGCCAGAAGGCCTGAAGGCCTAGCTGCCACCCATAAATGTTTGCGCTCGCAGGCGGTCCAAACGATGTTCGCGTTCAGCATGCCTCGCCGCGGGACGAGTCGAAGTCTTGAAAAGTTCAAGATTCTCAGCACACGCCAACGGAGGGTCCTAGTGTCTCCAAAAGTCTCCAGCCTAATCAAATCGAGTGCCAAGTACCTTCGGAGGACCATTATGATGATAACTCCCGAATGATAAGAAGCGAGACTATCTAATGACACCTCTTACTACAGTACACTAAAGCCCAGCGTGGACTTGCTTGGAGGTCAACTTGCATGGCGAGATATTCAAAGCTTCGCCTCGAAAGTCGAGTATCCTTTGTTGGGCGAGAGACCACATCGAATGCATCGCTGGCCCCGTTGAAAACGAAGTGCTACGGTTTGAACACCAAAGACTACTCTTGTAATGCCTCGATTTCTCGTGTACTTTGAACGAGGTATGCCCCATAAGAATCCTGGGCATGGTATTGTTCTGCATGACATCCAGGAAGTTGCCATCTACCTTCAGGACGGCGGAGCGACTCGGGTATGGTTGCCTCACCTGGCGTCTTCGTCATTGCCCTAAAACGTGCGACGACTTGTCTGTTGTGCTTGATAGCAGCTAGTTGAACATGTTTGATCGTTCCTATCACATGACACCATCGGACCCTCGAGTCTCGCTTACTAGATAAGACGAACCTGAGACATGCACGACATGGGGAATAATTCGCGCGCCATTAATGGATGTGAGGAGAGTCACGGCACCCCAGGCGAGGGTATGCTGGTCACGCGCGACGCGGATGATGCATAGATGCGTCGTGGGGGAGAAGTATTTGACTGTCCTGCAGGCGTCGGGACGGTGTGTTCCAGAAAGAAGGGGTCACTTGCCCGTCATCGAACCCCCAACGGCGCCCCATCCCGTGTCACCGAAATTCGAGATGATGCTCTGTCGCAGGGCGGCATAGACATGTTTGGCGTCGAACGAGGACGGCGTATGCGGTGTAGGTACGGCCAATTTATCATTCGATACAGATATGAATTCGACGAGAAGCCATCGATTCTATGACCAGCTGTGAGCGGCGCTGCAAACACGAACGAGATGAACTGGACTTGCCTTAAACCTGACCATGACAAGGAGGAGAGACTTCCATTAGCTTATGTCATCAACAAACAACTTGGACCCTTTTCTGCTCGTCGCGCTGCACGACCTCCAGCATGTCTTGTCTCGTCCGCCTCGCCTCCCCACGCAGTCTCCTCAAAAATGCTCTCGCTCGCTCCTACACAGCAGGTCCCGTTCATGAAACCGAGCCAATTACACACTTCAAAATAACGCTCCGGCGTTCTGCCATCGCCCTCGGCGAGCGCAAGAAAGAGACATTGACCGCGCTCGGGCTGCACAGGCGCATGCAGACGGTCTATCACGAACATACGCCCGAAGCCGCCGGAAAGATACTCAAAGTGAAGGAGCTCGTTGAGGTTGAGAACGTCCCTGCGAGTGCTGTACGGACACAGTCCGAGCAGCGGTGGGAGCGAAGGGCGCCTCGGGGGTACTCGATTGGAGGCTCACGGCTAAAAGGCTTCTAATGAGTGCTGGGGGTGTCGTTGTTGGGTATGTTTGTCGTCCCTGCTTTCATATCCTTTACTCACTGGTTCCAGCCTCGCATGATTCCCTCGGAATCGACGTGCGGATGCACAGGAGCTCATCTGACCCGCGAGGATACGGTGTGCGTACTTAGGTGCCGTATGCAGTCATCAGATTGAAGATAACGAGCATCATTACTCGTGACCTTTAACAAGTCTCACCGACGTCATTCGTACCAAGACTTCAGTTTTTGCGCCAGCACTCGGTGTGAACTACATTGAATTAAACAGCTCCCGACGTTGTCGTAACAGATATTTCTTGAGATCGCGGGTGAACTTTACCTGGCGGGACACCCCACGATTCTGATAGATGTTGACCACAGAGGCCCACAGCTGAATCTACAAACGTATTCCGCTCCAATGATTAACCAAGTGCGAACGGGGCGCATTGGATACTATGTACAACAGGGTATTGAACAGCTTCAATCAGCCACATTGACCGGTCGAGGGTGTAGCTGACTTTTTGCCGATTCCCAAATGAACCCGCGGGCGCCCAAGCAAACTCCAAGAGTCATCTAACGACTTTCGCGCGATTGTGGTGAGTGCTCCTCTTGGCCTTTGTCCGTAACCGTCTTCCCATGGTCGGTTATGCTCGTTGACCGTTTCTCTTCCCACCGCGTAGTTGTAAGGTTGCTCACTCGAACGGAGTGAGGTTTCCAAGATCTTTTTCATGCATGAACCTGGTACATGGAATCCATCTGGACCGTGGATTATGCCACAACTTCAAATTTCTTATTCAACGTCACCGTCACCCTAGCTTATGCTCCTAGGTGGCATATATGGCGTATCCATGGTCAACGGTTGTCTGATTCAAGACGTGTGAGTTCTCCGGTGTTAAGTAAGTCGCCAATTCCTCGGATTCACCAGCAGTCACAGTTCGTGGCGATCCTGCATCTTATTTAATAGAAGCCACATCATCGGTGCGAGGACTCCTAGCAGTGCTTTGGCTAAACGTTCGCTCCTATCCTGATCACAGTGCGCCATCCTATTTGTTTCGGAGACTTTTTTTTTTTCGCGATAAACCTCCGATTGAAGAGGGAGATCAGCTGTTGTGAACCATCAGAAAAAACCGACTGAGAAGATGGTGTCATCCGACGTGAAGGTCAACACATCCGACGGACAAGGCACGTGGAGGCGTCGAATAGCGTTGTATACTCGACATGATAAACACCGGTGCTCTATCTATTACACAATGGATTAAAAGCCTGAGACGGCTTTCGTACATGAATTTTTGGTTGTCAACACCCTCGATATGGACCCAGTTATCCGGGGTCGGTAAGAGGTTTTTTCCAAGATCAGAATGGGGCAGTGGAAAGACGAGCGATCGAACGATGGCGCGATTCATCAAGAACGAACAAGCGGAGCGGACGCGTGCATGTGTGACCCATAAGCACCAGCACTGCTTGCGGAATACGGAGGCACGCCACGCTGCCGTCGCCCCCTATTAATGCCCAACTGTTACCTCCCCAGACACAAAACATCCCAAAAGGCGAACAAAGGACAAACCTGGACTGTTTCCCAGAAGCTAGCAGGAAACAGAACCCAGATCGCGGTTTCATAGGCTACAACTTGGCCTCCATCCAAGCCCCGACACCGACGTCTCTCGCTAACGCTTGCCAGCGTTTCTTGCCTCGACGCTCCTCCGTCATGCGCTTTTCAGCCCAAGCAACGATTCCCTGGGCGAGCAGGGTGACGTCCTCTCGTGTATGAGCGGCGTGGAGGCAGATTCTGACGCGGGAGGTACCTTTTGGAACCGTAGGTGGCTGAATGGGTTTGGTGTGTAGCACCACCCCCGGAGTTGGGGTTGATGGTACAGAAGTTGAAGGTGTAGGCGAGGGTGACGGAGAGGCAGAATCTGCTGTCGCGGCAGGCGGAGTGGGGGTAGAGGACGCCGCATAGGAGCGGAGGAAGGAAGATAACGAGCGCGGTTCTTGCGTGAGTATCGGTATTATCGGCGTCGGGAGGGGCGGACTCGGGTCAGAGGGTGTATTTTTTCCCCGCGATGCGCGAGAGTGCGTTGAAGATTCAGTGTTTCGCCATGGTTGTTCGTCACGAGGATCGATCTCCCAGGTTGAAGCAAGCCTTGGTAGTGTTGATTCTCTTGTTTGGTCGGAGATCGCAGGGGCGAGATGATCAGGGAGGCTAAGCAGGGACGATGGGTATTTCTTCAACTGTGAGCGAAGAAGATCGACGAAATATGTAGAAAGGGCGAGTAGGTGTGTGGAGAGCTACGGACGGACAGCATTAGCCATCAATAGGTGGAAATTTTGAAGATAACCTACCGCTTCCGTCGTACCATCCTCAAGCATGTCAAACGAGCAGTTGATGGCAACGATGTTTGCGAACGCGAGTGTGGTAGTATATACGAGGCTTCTGGCATAATTCAGTAGATAATCTTTGACGAGTTCCGTCGTCAAGATCACAGCTATCCATCCGAGTCATCAAAAATTAACAACGGTCACTCCAACGAATATATGAGATCGCTCACCTCCGGAGGAAGCTAATGCCTTGCCAAATGTATGGAGCCTCGCAAATACCCTCTTTTCCAATCCCAGATCAGCGACCAATCCACGACCCCTCGGTCCATAAATACCCGTGGCATGCGCCTCATCAACGACGATGTATCCATTACCCAAGGGTAGCATCTCTTCCACGCATTCCACGACTTGCATGAGGGGGGCGATCGTGCCATCCATACTATAGAGACTCTCAACGGCAACGAAAACATTGGTTTTACCCTTTTTCAGATCTTCGCGATCTTCGAGGAGCCGAGAAAGGGCGAGACGTAAATCGGGGACGGAATTATGTGGGAAGGGTAGGAGCGAGTCTGGAGCGAGTCTGGAGAGGCGCATACCATCGTGCACCGAGGCATGGATATGTGCATCGTACAGGACGACGTCTCCAGGCTGCGGAATGGCAGAAAAAAACCCGACGTTCGCGTCAAACCCTGAATTGAAGAGGAGAGCAGCTTCGGCGGCGAAAAACCGACACAAGCGGGATTCAAGTTCGGCGTGGGGTTGGGCTGGGACGAGCAGACGAGAACCACCCGATCCGAGGATCTTTGGAGATGTAGACAAGGCGGAGAGAACGGTAGTCCTCAGCGCAGGGGACGCGGATAGTGAGAGATAATCATTGGATGTGAAATCGATCTCGGTGAGCTCGACTGATGGCTGTTCTGGAAGACGACGACGGATGAGACGACGATCTCGCGATTTTAGGGCTGCAGCAAGTTTCTCGGACAACGAAGCCATGGCGAAAAGAGTTGTGAAAGAGACTGAGAGGTTCACATAAGGTCTTGTCCTGCTCCGAATCTTGCCGCGCCAGACTGCCAAGGACTCCGAAAATTCTCATGTCATGATCTTGTCATCGGATGTAGATCGTTTTTACACTCGCGAAGGTACTGTCGAGCTTGGTACGTGCTAGTTCAACGGAGAACTGCATCGTTGTGGTCGGGAGTCAACCGCCATCAAAAGTGGATGTACTACGGTGATGAGCGCTTTCAACGATGTTGCGATTTTAGATATCCGTTCTGATACCCGAACTCGAAGAATTCGCAGGCTGAGTCCGACATCGATTAGTCATCCGCTGTCTAGGAAAGTGAGTACCGCACTGGTCCAGACTTACACTATGCTTCATCAGCTGCATCACAAACGGTCAGTACCGCACCAGAAGTACTGCTTCATTCGAAACGTATAAATCTACATACCCGGACTCCATTTCGCATTCCCATCGCATCTGCTCGTTGTTCGCCGACACCGTTCAAGCCCTTAATCATGTACTTTGCTGGTCTCAACCTCCCTCTTTCTTCCCCCCAGCGGATCGAAGTGCTCGTTGTTCTGAGCACTGCGGACTATATTCGATACATCGTCACTAAAACAAAGGAACTCGCCGTCATTTCCGAGTCCAAAGGCGGACGCATTAGACCAGAATCCATGCCGCCTACCTTCCTGGGACGGATCATCACTCCTATCCACGCACTTGCTATTTCCGTTCCCCCCCTCACCTATGTTGGCGCGTTGGTACTCAATCGCTTTCAGCCGCCGGAGTGGTTGGTAAGGTTCGCCTTTTCAGCTGAAATGATGGACTCGGCCTGGAAAGACGCATCGAGGGTAGTAGCTTGTATCGCTAGTTTTGCCCTCAGCAGGAGCCTTGGGAGTAGCACATTCAGACATTTAGGGGACCAGTGGCATGCTATTGGGGTAGGTGTTGGAAATGGTTTTCGTCTCACTTGTCTTGACTACCCCAACAGCGTCGCGAGAGGCCTAGGATCGTCAAGACCGGCCCATATGCATGGGTTCGTCACCCAGGGTACAGGTAAGCAGTTTTCAGATGCCGGATCTGCATTTTCTGACACGAAACGGACATGAAATAGCTCCGTCCTCTTACAGGAGGCACTGTGGTCTATCATGTTCTGGTCATACATGCCCCTCGTGGCCTTTGGTATCACAGCACTTGCATTCGCAGTCAAGATGCCGATCGAGGCATGTTTCTTTCTCTAATTGCCTGCTCGTACTCTGATAGGGATTGCAGGAGAGTCTGATTCAGAACGACGATGCCGTCAGGGATGAATATCGGCAATATACGAAAGAGGTTCCTGCAAGAATTATTCCATATGTCTGGTAGATTATATCTTCTTCACCCCCTCTTCACCTCGCGCCCCGATATTGACTCTGCTCTGAGATTTGGTGGTTGCTCATCGTGAGTGCAACACCGATCTGTCACAAGAGCGAGTGGCGGCCTGGTTACATTACTCGTTTCATCAATTCTCTTGTGGCAGTCGTGCGTTGTGAGTAGTTTTGGAGATCTCTTACTGGTCAAGGGTACGTACGACAGTTTCGACAAGCAGGAAATATGATTGTTTGTTCCGTGATTCATTTACACGCTGCCAGCGTATCATCAAACTAAACAGCCACCAAGCCACCGTGACGTGTCAATATTTCAATCCCCACTTTGACTGAATCACATCGCAGTGACCCAGACGTCGAGGCATTCAGTGATCCGAACCCCCTGATGCGTCAATGTGAAGTGACTGTCCCTGAAGCTACCTTTTCCCGCGGCCCACTCTCTGTTTTCTCTGTGGCCCATTTTGAAGACATGGTCGTCGTGAACGTCGTCACGTCTTATCTACTTCTTCACGTCCTGTTCACCCCGTACTGGACTGTTGACTGTTGAGTTCGTGAATGAACCGGAAAAGTAAGGTGCACATCCGTTAGATAAATAGCTAGATGACATGGGGATGTGATCTTATGTGGCACTGTCACTGCCTCCGTCCTGAATACTATCTTCTCCCTCCCCCTCATCTTGGTCCCTGTCACGTACTAGCCATTCCGTGATTCCATAGTAGGCAGGGAGGAGAATGAGCCTATTCGCAAACGATCAATCTCCGACAGGAATGTGAATTCAATACGCATAACTCACACTATAGGAGTAGCACCAATGCTAACTGCGAGGGAGACTGGAATGGAAGCAAGCATAAGTCCGAATCCGGCTGCAATGATTGGAGTCACGGCAATGCAGTATATACCGGCTCCAGCAACGGCGAGGCCCGTGACCAACAGGCGATCCCAGTGCCTGATGTGAGGTGGGAGTGTTTCTTCCACAGGTGGAAGCTCGCCATCTTCAAAGTCTTCGCCTATGGCCCTTATCGCCTCATTGAGCATAATTTGAACATCACCTTGAGAATTATTCAGTTTCTGTCCTTCAAAGACGGTAGAGGTATGGGGAGTAAAGTAAACGATTCATAGTACCTAGAGTTGGAGTCTTGACATGCCAGGGCGCTTTGTTCCAGTATTCCTTGACTGGTATGATGTCTCGGATGGTTCGGATGGCTCGAGCTTGGGCCGGAATAACCCGAGTGACAGTAATCAGAGCATTGTCCCATCTCCGGTACTTGTCCTTGTAAGGCAGATATCTTTCTTTCCATTCTCTGTATTGTGTGATGCCACGGACATGCTTGCGGAATGTTTCTGAAGTGATGCATTTAGCCAAGTTACATTAAGACATACTGATTTATCCAAGTCACCATTCTCCGACAAAATGCACAATGCACAAGCGGGACCGAAAGTTGCACCCAGTCTGTGATAGTAAAGCCTTAGTGATCACCACAATGTGAGGAAAATATGAAGGGATACTACCTCTGAGTCGTGTTCTCATTGCTGGCATATGGAAGCATTTCAACTATCTCGTGTATGTGCCCTTTGATAGCATCCACGCCATATTCTGCCGAGATGGTCGATGAAAATGTCAGAGGCTTCATTACCAGTACACTCACCCGTTCGGGCCAATGCGGCAAGCACAGCCACTCCGACTTTCTGGGCACTCCATTGTCTCAACCTCAGCTTCGCCAAGCTTCTGCTGATAAGTTCTTCAGTCCAGTGGGCATTTTTCTCTTGAAAATGGTTTAGTAGTGACACATTCACACATTTATGAATCCATGTACCCAAGCTCTGCAGGATGTTTGACTGAGGATAGGCCAGCTTCTGCCACATATCCTTATATTGAAAAGCATACAGCTTGTTTTCAAGGACTTCCAATATATTGTGTTCCTTGAGTTTACCCCCAAGTTCATCTAAATTGAATAAATCAGTGGCCCAGTTGCAGAAATCACTGATAGATTACCATCTCTCATAAGTCCACCCAAAATCTGATATCCCTCAACTTGGCCCAGCCAGCCATTGAAGTAATCCAAACTAAGCATCTTGACAATGTATCTGGGCACATGAGGATCCTTGTTTATTGAACTTTTCAAGTTGTCTGACACAAGTCCATATCATGCAAACTATGGTGCAGTCTGAGAAATTGGTTACTCACCATACTTGAAGCAGACAAGTATTCCATAGGCAGCTAGTAATGAGCTGTCACAATGATTCAACTGCTTGACAAAGATGTCCAGGATCCCATTTTCAAGCAGCCATATTTGTATTTTAGCATCTGACCAACAGTGAGTTCCACATATAGGCCTATGCAACACATTCCTACTTTCACAGAGTTTCAGCAGTGTGAAGGTTGCTGTGGTCTGCTCACTCTGACTGTGACCCCTAGTGCTTGCCAACAAGAGGACATGAAGAAGTGCTTCCTGAGTGTCACTAAGGGCCTCTATAATTTATACATTATCACCCAACAAGGATGGTTATCACAGATTCCATCAAGTGATATGCTAAATTACTCACCTGTGGTATAAAGGTGATCTAGTATCAAGTGACTGGTATCACACTTTTCAAGACACAGATCCTGGCAATTCACCACATTCCAGTGTTTGCAAGCAAGGAGAAGACCAGCCTGGATGCTTGGATGGTGGAGATCCTTGCAGAATTGCACTACATATTGATAAGATGAGGCAAGGTGACTTTCATATGCACTGCTCACCTTTCTCAGTCATATTGTGCACTACAGAATGATTTATTAGCCTGCACAAGTGTCAAGGAGAGACTTTCAATGCACCACTCACCTTCTTCAGACACACATAGTGAAATCAATGCTTTAGCAGCAAGCATACCAATATGCCCCTTAGTTGCTGTCAATGTCTGGAGCCTGTACTTCACAGTGGTGCATAGTTTAGTGCCTGTCCACCCTCATCAATAAATTTCTGTAAATGACTCCACTGCACATTAACCTACCTTCTGGAGTTTGACTTAGGGCTTGAACTATGCAGAGTGCAGCAATAAGATCCCCAGAACCTTGGAAAATTAAAATACAAGTCAGCTTAAGTACCATTTGCAATTCTGAAGGTTAATCCCTCACCAGACTTTCTCAACATCCAGGCAAGCCTAGATCGTCTTATCCGAGTAAACCCAAATAGTGAAGGCCTAGAGTCCATGACCTTAAGTTCCCTAATCACAACCTCTTGATGATGCTCTGTGAACTATCAGCACTTGTACAATTCACATGACCAACTAGCATGAACTCACCACAGCTGACTAGGTCAGCAACAACCTCTGTCCAGTGAACTCTGGTATTAGATGAGACAAACCTATCTTCATCTTCATCTTCATCTAGTTGCTGTATAAAGGTCTTGATCTGTTCTGGGGTCAGAAACCGCCCTTGAAGCACTTTGTCATGGATAAGGGGTAGAAGAAAAAATTGGTTGCTTGAGTCAACATGCTTCTCAAGCACTTGACTAAATACCCCAAGAATCCACTCATGCTCCATGAAATTCACAGCACATAATGACTCTGTTTCCTCTTCACAAACTATGGAAATCCACAATGTTAGGTGCCATAAGGGGTATAACAGTGCATATGTAACTTACAAGCTACCCAGTAAGCAAAGTACACAGCAAACTCCTCAATCCCCCAAATTTTGGAATGCTCAAGCTGTGTTTGTATGATGCTCTTCAAGATATCCTGACAGCTGGGCACCTGCCTGACATATGCTTTGCCTTGTTCTAGGAACCATGATGATGAAGAATGGTAGAATGTATAAACAAACTTACTAAATTGAAGCATGTACAACAACTTTCTGGAATACAGATTTGGATTTTTTTGCAAATTATTGATCAGCTGCTGAGCAACTGTGTCACCAAAGAGTGTTGGCTCCCAAATTTCATCATCCACATTGATATCTGGGCACTGCACACTTGGGATGCCATTGACCAAAGCATTTCTTCGCTTGTACCTCATTTCAAGGAAAACAGAACTATGCACCTTCTGACCAGGAAGGATGCAACGAGGGGGCAAGGAATTTAAACTAGGTTTGAGGTTGAGCACAGACACAATGAGCTCCCCATGGTGTTTGTCTCACCGTGACTGGTACTTTCTCAAATCCCAAAGCAGAGCTTGTTGTGGCAAAAAATAGCAGTCATTGGGTAAGAAGTCTAGGTCTAGTGGCTTCAAGATTAGACCTTTCTCAGACGCTTCCCGATGCATCCACATCAGTGGCACATTCCCATGATAAGACAATTGATGGCGAAAGCGCACGCTCGGGCGTTCAGACAGTCGTTGAGGAAGGCCACCACCTCTTCATATCGGTAGAAATTAATGCATATAGATTTGCATGGAACGAGTGAGGATTGAAAGGAATCAGTGAAGATTTCATTAAGCAAGTGCGAAATTACACCATACAAGTCGAAGTGATCCCCTTCGAACCAAACTTCCTTGATATCACATGTGTCAATATCCTTGCTATCCTTGACATTGGAATGCATAGTCCCTTGCAAATACTCCGGGTATAGACGATGACGGTCTTCATCAAGAGCAAGGGCATGTCGAAAATGGCAGGCATGCACGGGAGATGATATCGGGGGCATTGCACCTCCTGTACGTTCAATCGGGGACAACGTATCCCTGATTATGATGAGCTGTGATTTGTGTCAACCGCTATGCAGTAAAATACCACATACCACACCCCCACAAAATGTACCCTCAGGTCCTTCCAGCAATTATCATGTTTGAACTGACTCGCATTCTTCCTGGTCTTGGTCGAGCGCTGCGAACGGTTTGACTCGTATAGATCATATGCCCTATGCAACATGTTCAGCATAACAGGAAAATTATCGAGCAGTACTGACCTGGATATCTGCCCCTTCGTTAGATTGGAATCCTGTATCAACCCAACCTATGATGAATATGGAGCAAATTAATCATTTCACCAGTTTGGCCAGAGCACAGGTAGGTCATACTTCGTATATCATCCCGGCGAGGGCCCTAACCTCATACGCGCCCCGAGCGAAACCTGACCAAGCTGCTGTCAGGTGGTGAACTCTCATGAGAAGGGAAACGCACCAAAGAGATATATCTGGTCCCCGGGAGTATAGTGTCTCGCTAGCCAACCATACGCATCTTCCACGACACTCCGCATCTTGTGTATGCCCCTGTGGAACGTCAACTATATAACTTCGAGGCATCTGGTGAAAACCACTGACCGAACACGGGGTTTGTATTCCAACTGTCTAGGGAGGTACCCCAACTGATTCATCTCGACAATGCAATCATATATGCTCTGTACATTCAAGCTCATCGTCTTTCAATGCAGGGAACAGTTCTCCATGTCGGCAAGGGGAGCAGACCCAAGGAACAAAGGGACCTACCTTTTTCTGCTCGAGAGGTTCTATCCATTCCAACACGCTCTGGATACATACAACAAGGTTTCTTGCATCGTTAGCTGGACGTAGGTTGCATGTATGACATGGAGGTGGACACAAGGTAGCCGAATCCCGATTGTTAGATGACTCTGGGACGGCCATACAAAGAAAAAGGTTGGAGACGATTCCAGCTGCGTTACAGCCCTTTGCAGAACGCTGTATTGCTTCCAAAATCGGAGAGGATCGGAGTTTGAATGTGAGGAAGTCACATGCTGATTCTGCGCAAGCTTCGACTCGGCCTGTGCT
This sequence comes from Boletus vinaceobasis, assembly GCA_038092335.1. NCBI lineage: Eukaryota > Fungi > Basidiomycota > Agaricomycetes > Boletales > Boletaceae > Boletus > Boletus vinaceobasis. The sequence continues at coordinate 104,899 of JBBPQE010000024.1, forward strand.
GGCCAAGACACGTCCGTCATCCAGAGACCAATCAGCGCCTTATACAGACGTCTTCGGACGCACTGGTGAAGTTGCTATTCGTCCGATCGAATGTGGTAGAAGACATATTTTATGCGTTCTTGATGATGGTAAGTCGCGTGATTTCTTGATCTATTTCTCTCGGGCCGCCTCAGTTTTTGGAAGGCTTGGTGGAAAGAAGACCTGACATCTCACTCCCAGAAATACAGTTTACCCTTCGTGGAGTGTGCGTTGTCGAAGTGTCGAGGTCTACCCTATGCTGCACGTTTCAACATGTAGGTTTCACCCGCGATATCATGTATTCTTGTGCATGACGACGCATTGAATCCTTGTCGCTTTTACAGCTTACCCGTCTGACCCTCCAGCGAAACGAGGCATGCCGCACTGGTTACAAGATATGGATAGGTGAGATTTATGAAACCTATTACTCGTCTCTGTCAACGAGTCTCATCTGATCGGTGTTGAAGAATTGTTTGTACTAATCTAATCGACGCGGGCGCGTCTCGAAGTCCCTAGCCAGCCCCGCTATTTGCGGCCAAATTTCTGAGTCATCTAGTTATCCACGGATCCTTGACTCGTGCACTCGACTCAGCCTCTTGGCGGTCGACTTGCACCATGGCGGTTACAAAAGTGTTCCCCCCTCTCTCTTTATCTACCCACCCTTTTCGTTCCCGTCTTTTCCCCGTCCCCTCGCGTCGCGGTGTCCTGTCATACTTTACATAGGAAGTGTTTCTCGCAGCATCCGCGTTGTAACTCTATCCCAGCTCCAGTCCCTGGGCTCAGATTTGGCAGGCGAGATCGGGAATTGCATGCGGCCTGTGGTAGTATGGATCAGTGGTTAGTGCGGTGTGGGGTTGGGGTAAATGTAAATGTGTCCTATTTCAGGTTCTCGTTAAGTGTCGCGCAGCCGAGCCTGTTGTACAAGATGACACACGAACTCTCCAGGCGGGTGCCCGCATACCGGGGAGAGGTGGCTGTCCATCATCCTGATTTTCCCCTGATGGGCCTGGACCTGTGCCAATAGATGCGCCGGATATTCTGTACTCTGATAGCGGACAATGAGGCTATCGCGACATTCCATCGTGATCGGGGTAAGTCATCCCCATCTGACCATTCTCGGTTCTATTGCTGAGCCCTTCCCCGCACGATGGTTGTTGTATTCACGGTCTGGCACTCGGTCAGTTTCCCATTACCCTTTTTTCACTCCGAATGTGTCTGATGAATGCGTTCATCTAGCTCGGGACGCGCGCCATGAAACCCCGCAATCAGGGTGGAGTCGCCGATGCGCGCTTGAACGTATATGGTGTGGAAGGCCTCAAGGTCGCAGGTACGTGATGTGGAATCGTCCTGCACTCGCCCTCTTATCTGACGCTCCGACTAACGTTGGCAATGTACATGGCACTCTTTTACATTCTGTGAAGATTAATATCGAATCGCTGATTGTTTATTCCTGATTAGAACACATACTCTACTGCGTTGTTGGCCAGGGAGAAGGCATGGTCATTACTTGTTACTTTCGTCTGGAAGTTATTTTGACTTTGTCACGGATATCCCCCGTGATAACATCCACGCCATGTGTTCTGAAATAGCCAATGTGGTGTAAAAACAAATTCTAAGCTACACGCACGGGGAAAAACGGTCTAACACTTCGATTGTAGAATATTGCAGTGGGATTCGTAGGTATCAGACAGTATAAACCCAGAATAGTATTACCGTTGAAAAGATGGTCTGCCTAGAACAGACTAACTACCAGCTAGGCACAACCGCTGGCCTGGACCTATGCTGACCCGTGTAGAGTCGCGACGAAGTTACAAGTGTACCTGTATCAACGGACGCTCATATGATCTCAGCGTGGAACTTGAACTGGATTTCTGCTCCTTAAACCTTAACCGCACCGTGTTATATGTCATCACCTTGTACCATCCTTCCGCACGTCCTGTTGGACACATCAGCAACCACCCGAAGTGGTCACGTCCTTCCACCAGTCTTCCCGTTGTCTCGACATTCCCAGGGTGGTCTGACTCGTTCCGCAGATAGTCGAGCACCCCGATTGCCCTGGAATGGCTGCCGGGTCTGTCTATGAACTTGTCACGTGTTTGGCTGTCGACGAGGACTACAATGTCTTCGATGTTCCTCGACAACGGATGCCAAGGTCGTAGGGTCAATTGCCACTTGTCCATGTCAATCCCCACTTTGACTGGATCACATCGCAGAGTGACCCAAACGTCGAGGCATTTGATGCGAAGCCCCCGATTCGTCAATGCAAAGTTAGTGTCCCCGAAGCTACCTTTTCCCGCAGCCCACTCCCCGTTTTCTCGGTGCCCCGTTTTGAAAGCACGGTCGTCGTGAACGTCATCCCGGTAAGGAAGGTATGAAGCTGGAGAAACAGGAAGCGCTCTGCTAGAGTAGTCTGACGCCGGCTTGCCTTCCCAAAGGAAGACCTCATAATGTGGACGTTTGTTGTAAATGACCTCCATCAGCCTCCCGAACGCATTCTTCCCCTCTCCGTAGGCAATGATGAGATTGACATCAAAGATGCCGATCAAGGAATAAGCTCTATCTTCAATTCTCGTCGTGACCCTGTCCGCGGCCCATGCCATCTTCCGAACGATGTCGGATGGACCTGGTTGGAAATCTCGCAGCTGGGACTCCGAGATGGTGGTACTTTCTTCTATACGTTGTGTGATTTCTGGATTGAATTTGTCGTTTTTGCTTTCGCAGAGTGGCTCCCAGTCCTTTGAGAAGAACTTGAGCCTGGGTGGAGCCAAGAGCTCTTGGAGCGTCCAGCCGCGCCTGAACCACGTATCGTTCCCAAGCTGGTCGAGAGAGGATGTGTCCGCAAGATAGACAATACAGACGTACGCGGCGCGATACCAGCGAAACATGGAGCGAATAGCTTCGTCCAGTTCCGAGCTGCTAGTTTTATCGATGCAGCAGGTATCTGCCCATGCGAGCGAGCACCCTAGCCACTTGGCTTCGGTGCAGAACTGACATAACTTCTCCATGCCGACCATCTCGCGCAGATCGCATCGATCGGCGAGGTCTTTAAAAAACATGACCCCGCTGATCTTGTCGAAGACGATTTCGCCGATGTCTAACCATCTATGGGAGAGGATGGCATATCTGGCGATTTCCTCAACGATTAGCGCGGATAGTTGTGTGCGATCAAGATAGGTGTCGTCCCCGTTCCCACTACGCGTCGTCTGCTCTTCGATCCGTTGTCTGATCCTATCTTCAGTATACGTTTGTAGCTGATTTTTGAGAAGCTCGTAAACCTCGGCACGACCGATGACCTGGATTTTTCCTGGGTCATGGACGTCGAGCAAGCGAGCTGGCATGTTATTGAAAACGTGTGCTCGTAGAGCATCGGGCAAGTCGTTACGAATATCTCGCGCGAGTTTCTGCTGGGGTGCGTCTCAAACGAGTCCTAGCTGGTTACCGCGCTTCACTTACACTGGTCTGCTCGTCGTTGGTAGCTGGCATCGGAGAGTTAAATCGACGTTGGAAGTGCAGGAACGTGAACAAGGGTAGAGTCCGAGAACGTCAGTCACTTCAAACAGGAACCTCACGCAGAAGCTGAGAAGGCGTCCGGTACCCTTGCGAGAACTAGGTGTGCGGCCGAACTTCGGCAGAAACCTTGTTTTAGTAAGAAACTTCCACGACCGCGTTTAACGACACACAGCCACAACTCTCCCCACACGTCGTTTCAAGCTCGCAAACAAGTCACTCATGAGGGGCTCGCCCTGGCCACCCTTTGGAGATCCCCGTGTCTGATGGTGATCCGACAACATTGGCCTCGGAAACTCAAGTGCGGGTAGACCCACCGTCCTCCACCCAGCTCTCCGCTGTTTTCTCCCACATATGCGGTACGACCGTTGTATGAAGATATATGTATATCCAACGCAACATACATCAAAAATTGGAAATTGGATATATACAAGATATTCTTGCAAGATCTAAGGCCTGCACTCTATCATGCCTTTTTTTCTGCACCCATTTGATGGTTGAGATTCCCAAGGAAGTGAGACCTGTTTGATTTGCAACCCATAGGAACCATATATAAGAACAATATTAATTGCGTATCGCAGAAGTCGTCCTGACACCATATATAAATCCAGTGTGCCCCGTCCAAGGTAGTGGCTCGGATGAAAATCTACATTCCAGCTCCATAATCTACTAAGTGACGATTTATTGGATAGCTAATACCATTCGTGTAATGACTCCCGCCAGTACCATCATGCCAATGCACTTGACAGGACCCTGCATCTTTGCACCACCATACGGCAGTGGGGTTGGCACAACGCACCCACTATTGAAGGTAGTGTTCGCGTATTGGTCAGTGCACGACAGCCAGCCGTCAATTTCAAGGACGCCTATCGAGTCCGAAATGGGAATCCACTTACATGACGTGAAGTTTACGTTGGTGGGGGTTGCTGATATTGCGGTGGCCTCTACCGTGCTGCTGATCGTGACCGGAATACCGATCTGCCCGCAACAGATGGAGGCCACGGTTGCGTTGCTCGTTTGGCAAACTGCCGCCGGACCCAGGTGTCAGCTACGCATCATGGGTCAGAGATTGAAGGAAACCTTACGAATCGGGGGCACGATCAGCATGATTTCAGCCAGCGGAAAGTGTGATCGAAAGGAGCTGGTGTCGGGTCCTTATACCTCGCACGACGACCACAGCAACCAAATGCCTGATCCCGGGCGGACCCCAAGTTTCCCGGATTCAGGCTTGGGTACCTGTGGGACCACACATTCCTTGCGAAGGTGCTGTCTGTGCTAATTACTGGATCTAGGTGGTTGACGTCAGGTTCTTATACCTCACAGGAGGAGCACACCAAACCCTGATCCCGGGCCGGACTCGGGTACCTGTGATTGCACAGCATCCCATTCCCACCTGCCACAAGCCTGGGTAACGGGAGCTTGAAGCGCTGAGGCTTTCCGTGCCCAACTAGAAACCGTCAGCGACAGTCCATTAGCCATGTGGTTAGTAACACACCGCCGAATATACCCACGTATGTAGATCATTTGGAGAGTTATCGCGGGGAGTCGTAGAACGACGTCTGGCATGGTTCTGTTTGTCCCCAAGACAGCATCAGCCGACAAATTGTCCATGTTTGAACCCGGCAGCCGCTGTCAGCGAGAACGGTGAGGCGACCCAATTTGCACACAAACAACCAGTTGAACCCGACAGCTGTCAGCCAGGCCGGCATCAGTAAAATCACACGCATCTTAATTTGGCTTATTTGTCTAAAATAGTTCATACCACAACACAAAATTGAAAACAATGGTTTTTATTGACCTTTATTGTAATTAGAAAGCATTATGGATAAACCT